>JAOSBO010000002.1:31697823-31711337 GCA_027563915.1 Erythroxylum rotundifolium
ACATAAATCATAATACAACATAAATCTTAATTTGTATCTTATTTCGAAGCTTGATCATATTCTTATAATATCCCCAAAACCAATATATTGAGAGAATTCTATAGAGGTTAGGTAAGGAGTATTAGATCCCTAAGAGTTTAAGCATATTTATAATAGGTTTTGGACATTTTAGTAATTTAACCGCAATTAAGTTCTAATTTCAATTAAACTCTAATTAGAACTACAAATATTTATAGTTAAATACTAATTATGGTCGATAAGATTTAATATCTCACGTTGATCTTTATTTCTTAAATATCTCATATTTAATCATAAAGTTTCTCAAATTTTACAATCAAGACTAACTAGATTAAAATATCTTTTTTTCTTTTCAACCCTCTTTTTTTGTGACTTATTAGGTTCATAAATATATTAGCAGTGGATATAAAGTATAACTATAAATCATATTTAACAATAGATAAATTAAACTCCTATAATTTATCTTAATTATCTAATTAAATAATTTATATTCACATATCAAGATTTACGTCTAAAAACATATCATGACCACCCAAATATTAGTAATGTAAAAGTAGTTTTGATTAACCTTTCCATGCATATTTTTTTGTTTAATTCAATTATTTCATGATATAATGTTCTAATAAGGTAAAGCGTGGAATTAATGCCTACTTTATTTGAGCCTAATCATATTAATTCTCCACCATTAATAATTAAGTCAATTAATGACATTTGAAAACTATTTTCAAAGTGTTATTCTACCTTAGCTAAGGATTTCGTAAATTAGTACTAATCGAGAATAATGGAACATTCTTCTTAATCATTTTAGGGAGACGAACCATATATTGATCAGTTAACTATCTCTATATAATTCATTATATATTCCATAACTACCAATTGAGCTATCTTTTACTAAAGTACATCATAGGTATTGTCAAAACATAATAATCCATATATGGGATAACTTTGGAGATCTCAAGCTAAAAGATTGCTTATACAATCATTACAGTCATAATTTTTATAGACACACAAGTAATATTCTAAATAGAATTATGATATAGGGTCAGTTTAGTGAACTTTTTTTCCAACAAATACCCACATTCTTGTTCAAGAATTTGCATACTTTAATATATGAGATTGACTATTTCTTTCATAAGGAAAAATATAACGTATGCTAGTCTTTTTATGTTCTATTAATGTCTAGTCTTAACAAAACAATGAGAAGAAACAATTTAGGGATAATTCATAAATGCAACATAAATTTCATAGTTATTTTAATCATAATTTTATTTGTAATGTATATTTATCTCATAAACTTTATAATATATATATATATATATAATAATAATTTAAATAATTTTGTCAATAAACTATAGTTAACTGATTGGTTCGAAGGCATAAAATAACAAAAACTTGCGTGAACAAAATATAGAAAACGTAGTAAGTTTATGAGTTAAACATATAGTGATAAAAAGTTCACTTTTTACACACAAAAAAAATCAAGTAATCCACTTCTATATTATTTATTTTCATCAAGTTATCTATCTCCTAACCTGACAAATGCAGAACTTCATATGCTTCAAAAACTACAATTATTTTGAAGAAAATAAAAAAAAATTAAAATTAAAAATATCTTTATATACTAATCCATGGTGTGTGTAACTTAGGATACTGCTCAACTTTACCATGTGTTATTAGAATATTTGGTACACTGCGCTCGTAAACTTATTTCATTAATACAATTGTATACCTTTAAAATCACAATGTACTTCGAAGGGTTTCTAAAAAAGATTCTTAATTAGGCCATGGACTTTAGGATGTTAATTGTGGCCCGATTGACCCAGTCACGGGCTAAAAGTGATCCGCCCGACCAGGTCATAGCGCGAGGTCAGGCCGAGTACCGGCTAACTCAGCCCAACCTGTGGGTTGACATTTTTAAATATATATCTACAAAGTGGGTCGAGTTTGTTATGCCACGGGTCACCTAACCCATTGAGATTCTACATGGACTCGAGAGGTAAATCTTTCGTAGGTCTATAATCAATAATGCTGCCAAATGAAACGAATTCATTTTCCTATATCTATCTGTTAAACAATCCATGTTGATTAACAATTGTAACTATTATCATTAAGTGTGTACGTGATTTCCCTTTCACGCTCACATATAAGGTTGTTTGAACTCTGATTAATTTGGGAAGAGTATATCAGGCGATTGTTTTCTTACTCTATGCACTTGTCCGAAACTCGGGGAGAGCTGATAGAGATTATATAATTGCTTTGTCTGAATATGACCTGATGGTCGTTTATTCTTTCGTGGCCGCTAAACTTACGCTACTTTTTGCTATTTTGCTGCTTATACTGTACAAGCCGTTGCAAAGTCAATCACTGAAAAACCGTAGAGTACATTATTGGTTGGCATTCTAATCCTTCTGTTCGACAAATGGATCATTTAAATGTTACAATTTGAATAACATAATTATGTGTATTGGTTTTAAAATTTTAATTCATTTTCGTACAGCATTTAGTGGCTAATTTATGTGTCATAAACTTCAAATTTATTAATGAACTTATATTTGAAAATTTTTCATTTAATTTTTAAATAAAAATCCTAATTTATTTCATTTCCATAAACAACTAATTTCATTTCTAAGTAAACTATGTTAATAATTTCTTATTCTTCAATAATTAATAATGATAACAATATTATTAATAATCCTGTTCAAGCAAGGTCTTGCTTTTCTTTAAACACCATCGCCTTTGCTTGGATCAAATTTTGTTATTTCCATCTACAATTCAAGCCTTACCCCAAATACGCAGGCTCGGTTTGAGGGAGTGGTAGCGGTTAATAACCTACTGAAATGATAAGTACTTACTCTCAATAAATACTTATGTATTTGGGATTGCTGTTTAGGTAACTGTTGAAACATAAAAATAGGTGTTTGACAAGTGTGGTTACGAACACTGAAAAGCAATAAAATGACTAAAAAGTCAATTGATTTAATGAACTATTAATTGTTGTATAAAAATTAAAAAATATATTATGTCATAAAAATTTAAAATTACAAATAATAAAATACCCAAGAGGACGAGGAATACGGAGAGCCAGGGAGAACGAAGAAGACAATACGTTTGACTTGCTTTCTATTAGTTGAGGGTATAATAGAAAATAATAATTACGAAAAGGTTATTAATAGAAAGTAAATTTTCTACCTCAAAAGTACTTTCCTACTGCAACCTTTTTTCCACTTATCGATTTCTACGGTAGCACTGTACTTTTTCCAACCTTCGGTTGTCGCCCAAAGATCCGAACATGTGACTGCGTTTGGAAATTGTGGTGGATAAGTACTTATCCCCACTGCATCACAGATCCAAACGTAGTATTAGAAATGGCTTGTTCCCTCTCTTCCTTTTTTATTACTTTTACCACTTCTCCTTCCTTCTCTTTCCTACTCATTCCCCTTCCCTAAATCTTTTTCTCCTGATCTTTTCCTTTACCCAATTGTGAAAAATGTTCTGCTTCCTGCTATCAACCTGTGTCTCCTTCTTCCTCACTACATTTCCTCTTATTCTCACAAATCCTTGTTCTACGTATAACTTGGTCTTTCTCACCTTTTCCTATTTTCTTTTTTATCTTGCAAACTGTAGCAACTTTTCTGCCATTGCTTTATTTCTTTCTCTACCACCCTTTTTTAGGAACATAAGATCTTAAGCCTTTAATCTATGGAAATGTTAGTAAAACATTCTAGGAAGCGAAGCTAAAGATTCCATGTGAGTCGCATGTCAGGGGAAAGCAAATGAAGAAGATTTTTAGCACTTAAGGCACCTCGAATCCAATTAATGATCCTATCAGCTACTTGATATTTTCCCTCTTCATGAGTAGTATACAACCAAGCATTAAGTTCTTTTCAAAGAGAATATATAGTAGTAGTGAAGGCAACTTTCACAAGAGAAGCATTAGTTCGTCCTTTCTGAGAGTTTGTAATGGCCCAATTAACAACTTGATCCCAAGAATGATAATATCCATTAATAGATGGTAGATGCAGAAGTCTACTCCAGACTGCTTTAAATTACCTATAGAGAAAAAAGAGATGGTCCCTATCATTATCAACCATTTAACATAAGACACAAATTGTATTAGCATTTCCATGCCACTTGTCCTTGGTCCCAAGTTTGTTTTTAATCTCTGGACATGTAATAAAAAAGGCTTTAGGAAATATGGAATTCCTCCATAAAAGTGTAAAACAAGATACCTCACGTAGACCCCTAAGAAGTATTATGACAAGATTTATTAGAGAATGTACCACTCGGATCAATAGACCAACTAATAGAATCATCATTCAAGGCAATAACCTACTGGGGTAGGAATTGTACTAGAGTGTCAAAACCTCAATATCTCCCATATCATTTACCATTGCAAAGCAAGGATAAGAGTTTTAAGTTGAGAGGACTATGGTTTCTTAAATGCTAGACCTGAGGGTTCCGGATAAGAGGACTGGAGTCAACTTAATTTTCATACCAAAGCCAAGTACGCACACCATTGCCATCCTTGTGTTCAATAAAAGGATAAACCTAGTCTCGCAGCTTCATCATCTAGATTATAACTCCCTTGCATAAGGAGCTTGCTAAAAATTTAGATTTTTTAAGTGAAACTTATGAATCCATTTGACCCATAGAGCATTATGATCCGTGTATAAACACCAAAGCCATTTTCACATTAAGACTTTCTGCATTGAATATATATAAACAATTCCCAGTCCCCCAAACTTCTTAGGAATCACTATCTCACTCCATTTAACCTTTGCATTATGAGCATTTGAAAATTTACCAGCCTATAGGAAAGCTTTTATAAGTCTGTCTGCCTCTTTAAGCACTTTCCTAGGCAAGGCTATATGAGCAAACTAATAGATGTGAAAAGTACTTAAGACAGAAATAATAAATGTACTTTGAGCAACATAAGATAGAAACATGTTTTTCCATGCATTCACTCGTGCCTTAATTCTTTCAAGTAGAGTGAGACGGTCATTATACTTTGTTTTAAAGGCGGTGATGGGAACACCCAAATAGGAAAAAGGAGAAGATTTTACATTCAGTCCAGCCAGATTCTAAATTTTAGTAATGTTCTACACATTAGCTGGATCAAGATCATTTTAATTCTATAAAATGAATAACACATAAACTGTTCCAAAGCACGAATCTTAATTTGTACCTTATTCTAACGCTTAATACTTTTCTTGTCATATTCCATGAACCGTTTTCGAAACTAATCCATTGCAACCACTGCAGCCTAATCGCAAAGTTACGTACACTAAGTTTTAATATTTGTTAACCTTGGTAAATCTGTAAGCGCAAGGCTCATTCGCATAGTACCTAAGGTATCGATCCTATGAGGAGGGTAATCTAGGCCTAAATTCTAAGGTTGCACTAAAGTACAATACTTCTAATAAATAAACTAACACAGAATTAAAACAATCAAACAAGTAATTTCACGAATTAAAGTGCAGAAATGTAAACAAAATAGCAAATCACATAACCCAATCTGAAATCAACTTAGAAACTATCAAGTGAGAGAAAGGGGATTTTAATCCGAAACAAATGAAATCTAACCAGTTATGCAATCATCGAATTAATGGGTCTAGATAATCTTAAGGTAGATTACTCTCTCTCGAGTTATAACCCTTAACCCTAACTAATGATCTATAAATCAAATTATGGAATTGTGATCTCTCAACTCACAATTTACCCTCAACCTAAAGTAGATCTAAAATTGTTTATTAACTTACCAAGAAGCTATGCTCAATCTCTCATTTCACGATTATACCGGTTTGATCCAATTCTTATCTATTAACTTACCTAACTCTCACTAGCCTAAATTGATTATTTTCACTCTGCTGACCCTCTCAGTTTATTGTCGGATTGTTACAAACAGATATTGAATCATAATTAAATTAATAAAAACACAATTAATCAAACTTTATTAATCTCAAGAATCAAAACCAGAAGGTGAGCTTAAACAAAAGTCGACACTCAACAATAGTTATTCTCAATAGTCATCCCAATTTCATACATCAATAAAATTGAAATAAAAATAGAAAATAATGTTGGTACGTATTTGTGGAGGCACTGACTGCAGGAAACCACCTGTTTCGGGAAGTACTTAGCGTCAAGCTTTGTCTCCATTTCTCTCTTCCTTTATCTCCTTCCTCAATCTCTCGATTTCTCTCTAGGTTTTCTTTTGGAATTGGCTGATGTGAGGCTCTCTTGTACAACTCTCTAAGTTGTTGCTTCTATCATGTAATGTTTTATTTATACTTTGAAAGCCCTAGGTTTAATTCTGGGTTGAAACGGTCCAAAAAATCTTACGAAATTTGAATTTTCTTATCAGCCCGATGCAGGCTATGATTGTGGCCCTAAGGTCTCTATCATGACTGTGCCCAAAGTGCATGATCTTTGCCTGTCTGCAGCTGATTGGTTCCTTTCTATCACGATCGTGGCTGGCTTATGTCTTTAGCTCAAAACTCCTTGAATCTTCTCCGTTCTTCGCTGTTTACCTTGAAAAACTAAGAAACACATCAAGATACCTCAAAAATATAGCATTTAAGCTCAAAGACTCATACTAACCCATAAAAACACTTAAACACCTAAACTAACACAATTAACACATAAATACACACTCAACACTCAACTTAACACTAAATACTTAACAAATTAAACCCTAAAACACAATGCAAATCATAACTATCATAAGCCCACAAGTATTTGGCCTTTAACAAATTAAACCCTAAAACACAATGAAAATCACAACTATCATAGCCACACAAGTATTTGACCTCTAACAGTATCCACATAACAGGTTGAGAGAACTTTATAACTCTTATAGAGAGGATTAAGCGAGAAGTGCCAGCTTCATTAGAGCTTAAGCCTATTTATAATATGTTTTGGATGTTTTAGTAATTTAATTTAAATTGAATTCTATTTTCAATTAAACTTTAATTAGAATTATAGATCATTCTTATTAAATATCAATTACACCCAAATAAGATTCAATATCTCATATTGATTGTAATTAGAATTAGAATTTATAATAATTGTTAACATATTTAGGAACCTAATAAGTCACATATAAAAAATAGATTAAAAAGCAAAAATATGTTAATCAAGTTGGACTTGATTGTAAAGTTTAAGAAACTTTACGACTAAATATAAGATATTTAATAAGGATTAGATAAATTAAAACTATTTTTAACTTTTATTTAATTCTTCAACTAAACAGTTTATAATTACAGATCAAGATTGGTGTTTAGCAATGCATCATGCCTACGCAAATATTTGGGAATGTCAAAGTGCTTTTTATTAACCTTTTGGAGCATGATTTTTTCATATAATCTAGTCCTTTCATCATGCAATGTTCCAATTAGACAGAGCATAGAATTATTGTCTCCTGTTTTTTACTCTAATTATATTAGTTCTTTGTCATTAGCTATTGATTAAATTAATGACATTTATAAACTATTTAAAATATGTCATTCCACCTTGGTTAAGAATTTACCTAATCAATATTAATTCAGAACAAGGAAACATTCTCCCTACTTACTTTAGAGTGATGAAACCTATCTTGATCACACAACTACCTTCATATAGTTCAAGCACATTTAATGACTATCAATTGAGCTACCTATGATTACAATAGGTCAGAAGTAGTATCAAAACTAGCAATTCCTACACAAGATAACTTTAGAGACCCAAAGTCAAAGGGTCACTTATACAATCATCGAGAATTTTCATAGACATACAAGAAATATTCCAAATGGATTTCTCATATCGGGTTAGTTCAGTGAACTTGTTCTCTAACAAACACCCATTGATTTGTTTAAGTATCTATATACTTTAGCCTATGAGATCAAATACTTCCTTCATAAGGAAAAACATAACCTATGCTAGTGATTTTGTGCTCTATTAATGTCTAGTCTTTATAGAACAATGACTGGGAACAATTTAGGGATAATACATAAATGTAAAATGAATCTTGTAATTATAATCTTATTATAGTTACATTTGTAATGTAAAATTAAAGGCATTCTTTATCTAAACAAGTAAAAGATAAAGAATGCCTTTAAATTATTTTGTCACTAAACTACAACTAAAGCAATTGGTTGTAATGAATAAACCAACATTATTAAGGAGCATTCACTATAGGCAATGAATAAAAACATAACTAATTTGTCCAAAAATGTCACGTATAATTATTTTTTACATTTACATTTTGTCGAATGAAACATTACTAATTTCTCTTAATAAAAAACTATTGGCAATGTTCCTCATAGTTTGTAGATAAATATTATTTACTAAAATTTTTTATACCTAAAACACTATAAATACATATCCAAATATTTATTATAATTCAATCTTAGGCAAAAAAAATTGGCGCCATATCTTAAAAAATGAAAAAGAACATAGCCAACACTTTTTTGCTACATTGAATGCATTCGTCATGACATATCATTTATTACACTTTTCTAGTTTCATAAGTAAAGTCTTTTAACTACATTTTTGTAATTTTGTAACTAAAGTCTTTTAACTAAAAATTATTAAAAACATTGCCAAACATTTTTACAATTTTTTGCATAATCTATAATATTTAGCAATTTGTGACATTTTGGATATAATTTATCAACTCTTTTTAATTATTTAGTTATTATTATCAAATTAAATTGTAAAGAAATATTATTAATTTACAATATCAAACATTTCTTATATAAGTAAAATTATATAGGTATCATTAAATTGTACCATCAAAAGTAATATAACATTAATAGTTGATCTTTTGTTCCTACGTAAAATATTAATGATAGTTTAAGCATTCCTTATATACTGTAAACAACATAATATGGAGAAAAAACTTCATAAATTGGAATATGTCTACACATACTATAAAAAACTAGCCAAATCTGATGTCCAAGTTTATAAACCTATAACAAATATCAAGGTTGGTTAAAGTCAACTAAAATTATTATTAGAAAATTCATGCATATAATTATTTGGTTCAAAGTAAAGAAAATACCTTATAAATTTATGATTCACAACATGATCACTCATCAGTTGCATCATCATCCATTCTATAATTTGAGAAGAAAGTAATGAAGTTAAATCATAGTATATGTATATGTATATATCTGTATGTGTGTGTCTGTAAGAGTGGTATAACAAGGCTAGGAATCAATACCTTTCATTTTCCTCTTCATTTCCATCACAATCTGGGCTAAGTAACCTTTCAATAACATATCATGTTTTGCTAATTTAGCTCAAGTTTCTTCACTCTTGATTTTGTTTTCCTCTTGAAGTTATTCAAGAATTGTCTTACATATGTAGGTTGAAATATTTAACTTAATATCATAGCCAAGGTCTTTAACCTAACCTAAACAAGTGCCAAATAATGTATCATGAATCTAATCTACACTAAGCTCATTACCATTAGATTCTGACTTCTCTAATATCTCTTGCATCTTATTATAAAATAAAAAAAGAATTCAATATTCAATTAATATATTACTACTATATTAATAAATGAACAAAAATCTTGAGCAGACTTTTATACTTACATAATTTTATTTTGCTTCTTGTGATAGCTATCCATTACCTTTTTACATTGAGTGAGTTTGTATAATGTGATCCTATTACACTCTTATCCAAAATTTTGTCCAATTTAGATTTAGTAGAATTAGGTTTCTCCTATTGAAATCCAGGTCGCCCTTGATTTTGAAATTAACCTCCTGCATTGTTTGACCAAGAAAAATTTGAGCAGTTCTTCCACCAAGGATTATATATGTTGGAGTAAGGATTGTTTCCCCCTCCTTGACCAAACTATGCTCCTATATAGTTTAGTTGCCTTATTTCATTAGTTTGTGTCAAGAAGCAATCAATGGTATCGTGGTGTTCTTGCCCACATAATTCACGTCTATGCTTAAATACTTTAATTGGACTTGACGAAGAGGCTTTCTTGCCATGAAGTTGCCAAGTTGTCATCAATCTTTGCCTGCATTTCTTTGATCGAATCAATAACAATGGCTTCCTTTTGATTACAGAAGATCATTTGTTGTCTACTTCTATCTAACATCCAAATATAACTATTGCTTGCCATATCTTCTAGCAATTTTTTGACTTCCTCAACTATTTTTCTCATTAAAGATCCTCTAGATGCTGCATCAATGGTTCCCTTATAGGTGGATTAACTCCGTTATAAAAGGTTTGCAATAGGAATTCTTTAGGTAAGTTATGGTAAGGACACCTCTTTTGCAAATCCTTATAATATTCCTAAGCTTCATAAAATGATTCCCCATCACTTTGTTGGGAATTTGTAATCTCCTTTATTAACTTTGTCGTCTTTGTAAAGGGGAAGCACTTATTAAAAAAACACACGCACCAACTACTTCCAAGTTATAATGTTTGTGGGGCTTAAAGGATAATACCATGCCTCGGCTCTATCCCATAATATGAAAGGAAAGGACCTCATCCTAACAACATCTTTTGACATTCCATGATATCGAAAAGTATCACATATTTTCAAAAAATTAACTAAAATGATGTCTCACTCTTGAAATTGCTCATTCTAGTCATATGATATCAAATGTTAAAGTTTCTACAATCTTGCTTGAACTCCAAATAACTCTTATGTTCATACAGTCACACAAACATACAAAAGGAAAAAAAATCCTTAGAACAAAGGAATTCAAAAGGTCCTAAACTAAATTCCCTAGTAATGGCTCCAAAAACTTGTGTTTACACCTAAAAATGGGTTCGACCCATTTTTATTGTTTTGGGTCGAAAACCCAAAGCCCAAAGAAAATCCATGGTTCGAAGTCCAAACACTAGCCTTGGCCCATTAGAGTTCGGTGTCTAGCAGGAGAAGACGTAGTAGAGTTGGATTTGGATTGGGAGTCCAGGAGTCCAAATTTAAAGAGGAGATAAGAGGATAAGGTGATGGACACCAGCCAAACTCTATCTCTATCAGATAAGATGAGGTTCATTTAAACTTTAGCTTTATCTAGTGAGATAGAATTCTATCGAAATTACAAGTTCAATTGTAATAGGACACTCAACATCTTTGGCTATAAATAGAAGCTTTGAAGCAGAAAAAGGGATCCATCCTCTAACAAACCAAAAGCTTGGCACTCTAACGAATCTTTGCACTTTTAGCTTATTTCTTTTTCAACAATCCTTTATTTTTCCTAGCCTACCATTTTCCTTTCCAATTGTCATTAGCTAGTTCTTCAACTTTCTTAGTCATTGCGTTTTTGCCAATTTGAATATCAATAAAACAAAGTACTTTCTGTTAGATTTTTGTTCCTTTTCTAGCAATACACAATCGTTTTGATTTTCAGTTAGTTTATAGGTGCAACAATCTTTTTTCCTATTTTTCCTAGTTTGGAAACACTTTAATTTCTTGGCACGCTCGAAATTCATTCGCAAACCAAACAAAGGGCTACGTGTTGTCCTTTAGTCAAATAAAGGCCAAACATATTTTTGGCACGCCCGGTGGGACCCATGTAATGACAAAAACAAGATCTAGTAAGAGCACTGACGTTTCCCTCGGTGGAGATGATGAGATGGAAAACATTGCAACAGTAACGCAAGAAGACCATCCTCAACCTGTTGAGTTAAGTCAAACAAGCAACATTGAGATCCTTTTAACAAAGGTTCTGAAGGCCATAGAGAAATTGACAGCTCTCCTGGACACTATGGGGAGTATCCAACAAGAGATTTTAACTGCGGTCACTGGATCTGCCATGCCAGGAAAAGACAAAGACATAGGTGGAGGAGAAATGAGTAAGACGTTGCGCCAAGCTGAATCGCAAGCCAGTAAGTTACCAGTGGCTGCGGAAAACCAGTTAGTGGCGTCTACGGTCAACCCAACTGGAGGTGAAGGGTCGCCAGCCAAAGTGGCCAAGTTGGGAGAAACTTCTCCCGTGAAGGTGCTCGGGGGACAGTCCACCATGATTGACAGACCCAACAAGGAGAAACAGCTGGTGACCACTTACCAGCCACCGCACAAAAGGGATGAGACACCGAGTGCTGCCATGCCTCCGGTGTCCATCAACCACAAGACCCCTGTCTAGTTCCACAGCCACATGGGACCAGTAACTCATCCTCACCTCTACGAAGAGGGAATGAGTTCAGGGCGCAATGGGAGTCTGGTGACCAACCAGATGTAGACACTCCTAAAGAGTACAAGTCACCAGGCTGTTCAGCAGCCGGTGACCTTGGGCCAAGTAATGCACGGGCAAAACACTCAGGCGATCGATCATGTGACTAGGGATGCACTTCGCGAGATCACCCAAGGATTGTATGGCCCCAGATTCAATCAGATTGTCCGACCTGAATTTAGGAAACCTTATCCTGAATTCATAGACAGAGCAGCCTTTCCCAGGGGTGTGAAAATCCCAGATTTCACGTTATTTTCTGGAGAAGACAGGCAGTCTACCATTGAGCATATAGTGAGGTTCACCACTCAGTGCTCGGAATTTTCTAGCTTTGACAACTACCAGTATCTGCTGTTGAAGTTGTTCCCGAATTTGCTAACTGGAGCCACTTTCTCTTGGTACGTGTCACTGCCAAGGGACTCTGTGTTCGGTTGGGCAGATATAACAAGAGTTTTCTATGCCCAGTTCTATAGAAGTGAACTCGAAGTTAGTATCATGGATTTGTCCAGGCTAACTTAGCGTGTCGGAGAAAGGGCAGATGACTTCATTGCCAGATTCAAGAGAATGAGAAACAAGTGCAGGATTAACATTCCAGAGATCGAGTTTGTGAAGATGGCACAGAAGGGTCTAGACCTGGAGCTGAGGAAAAAGTTCCAAGGAATGGACTTTAGAGACTTTTTCGAGTTGGCTATGAAGGTGACAAAATACGAGGAACTACTTAGAGAAGACCACAAGCTCAAAAAGCAGACCATGGGGACCTATTTCAAGGAAGTCCATAACGTCGAAGTAGAGGTTGCTATAGCTGTCGTATCTGACACTAGAAGCATAGTATGCCCACACCTGGCAATGATGCCTCTTGGAGTGCAACCAAGCAGCGACAAGAAGGGGAATAGGTGCACATTTGATGTAAGTAAGACATCATAAATTTTTGATTATCTTATGAAAATTGACTTTATTTCCTTGCCAGAAGACCACGTTTTGCCCATTAAAGAGGAGATGAAGGCCAAGGACTATTGCAAACACCACAATGCATGGACTCATTCTACCAACATGTGCTGGGCCTTCAGGAATGTGATTCAAGATCGTATCAATAGAAATATCCTCAAGTTCCCAAAAGAGGCAATGTTCATTGACAAGAATCCATTCCTGGTGGGGTCAGTGAATGTAGCAAGTATTGATATGAGAAGTTAGCTCAACCAAAAGAGGAGGCAAGAGCATATTTACCCATCGTCATCCAAAGGTCATTCTTTCATCATAGTGGCCACGGATTTCTTCACCAAGTGGGTGGAGGCTCTACCGATGAAGAAAAGCAAGCAAAAAGAA
>JAOSBO010000002.1:31747395-31768193 GCA_027563915.1 Erythroxylum rotundifolium
GGAGATGAGAAAATATTGGAGGAATTATAAGTTTGGGCGATAATAGGAGAAAGGATACGAGATGGGTCTTATTAGTACTTTAGATGTTGCAGCGATGGAGGACCATATTTTGTTCTTCTTTTCTTACCATGACAAATAATAAAACTATCAATCAAGAAGAGTTAAAAAAATGAAATGAAAAGATGATGGAGACAAAACCAAAAAAAAGAGAGAGGCAGAGAAGGAAAAAGGAATATATTTTCACAAGTAATTTTGAAGACACCTATTTATGTTTTTTGTGATGATGTTTTGTTTTCGTACTTTTGAAAACAAGAAACCACAACTTTTGTTATAAAGCACATTTTAACAACTTTTCATATTTTTGAGTTTTGAAAATAACAACAAAACATTAAAAAAATAATTGACAACCATTAAATTAAGAAAAATTGCCATTACAAACATAAATTAATATAGATTAGTAACCAAATTCAAAATTGATGTTAAAATTTAAACAAGAGAGAACAAAGATGTTTTTTTTTTTTTTTTTGGTTTACAAAGGAACAAGGATGTTCTTTAACTTAGTTCATGTTCTTCTTATTTTACAATGGCAAATACTAAGAACTACCAATCAAAGGAGTTTAAGAAACAATGATTTATTAGATGATGAGATTAAAAAAAAAAAAGAGGAAGAAACATAAAAATATTTTAACAACTAATTTACCCTTGAAGACATATATTTTATATTTTCTGTGATGGTATTATGTTTTCTTATTTTTAAAAACAAGAAATCATAATTTTTATAAATATAATAATTTTCATATTTTTAAAAATAACAACAAACAATAAAACTAAACAACTTCTTAATTAATTAAGAAAAAGCGCCGTTACCATAAACATAAATTAACATAGTAACAATAACCAAATCTAAAATATCAGGAAGCAGAAAGGAGACAATAAGGACGTCCGCACGGGATAATCAATTATGTTTTAGCTAACGGGACGTCTCATTGCAGGTATGATTCGGAAAATTTGGACAATCTTTGGGGGCATAACCGTAACTTGGCAACGCCTTCGCTAAAAGCTTAGTTCATGCCTCCTCTTTCCTCGTCAGCTCCAAAACCTCGTGAACTCTTTTCCCCTTTTGTAGCCAGAGAATTGTGTTAATGGCGGCCCAGTTTCCCGACGACTTCAAGTGCCCCATTTCTCTCGAGATTATGTCGGACCCGGTTATCCTCTCGTCGGGTCACACCTTTGACCGGGCCTCCATACAGCGGTGGCTTGACTCCGGCCACCGTACTTGCCCCATCACTAAGCTCCCACTCCCTGACCACCCTCCTCTCATCCCTAACCACGCTCTTCGTAGTCTTATTTCCAACTATACTCTTCCTTCCCCTCCTAATTTTCAACAATCCCCCACCAAGCCCCAGCCGTCGCAGTCCCAGACTTTAGTCTCCACTCTCGTTTCCACTTCCTCGGCTTTTGACTCCAAGCTTCACTCACTATCGCAGCTCGCTCGACTCACCAAGCGCGACCCGGGTCTTCGTCGGGTTCTGACTGAATCCGGAGCTATGTCCGCCGTTCTCAACTGTATCAACTCATCCGAGTCGGCACTTCAAGAGAAAGCCCTTTCTTTATTGCTCAGCCTCTCGCTTGATGACGATAACAAGGTGGGTTTAGTCGCGGAAGGTGCGATTGGTCGGGTCGTGGATGTTTTACGGGTCGGGTCGCCGGATAGTCGAGCTATTGGGTGTACGGTTTTGACTAGTTTAGCGGTGGTAGAAGTGAACAAAGCGACAATTGGTGCTTACCCAAATGCAATTCAGTCGTTAGTTTGGATACTGAATTTTGGGAAAGGGAGAGAGATCAAAGAAGCAGCAACCACGTTGTACGCTATCTGCTCGTTCCCGAATAATCGAAGGCGAGCCGTGGATTGCGGGGCGGTGCCGATTTTGGTTAGGTTAGGAGGATTGGGACTTGAGAGAGCTGTGGAGGTTTTGAGTGTCTTGGTGAAGTCAAAGGAAGGAAGAGAAGAGATGGGAAGGGTTAGTGGTTGCGTTTGTGTTTTGGTGCATGCGTTGAGGAGTGGGAGAGAGAAAAGTGTTCAGTGTGCTCTTTTTACACTCAACTCTTTGTGTTGTTATAGTGGGGAATTGTGTAGAGAGGCTAAAAGTGAAGGGCTTCTGGAGATATGTGTGAGGCTGTTGGAGGATGATAACGAGAAGATTAGAAGAAATGCTTCTTTTCTTGTGAGAACTCTAAGTGGGAGCAGCTAATAGATGCGACTCCTTTTGATGCTTAAGGGATGATGGAGGTGAATTCTGGGTTCTGGGTTTTCTGAGGTATGGTTCTTCCATTGTTGGATACTTGTGTGTACAAAAGAAAGGTTAGAGCTGGAAACTGGAAAGGTTAGAGCTTGAAACTGGATATGATTTTTTCTTTTGCTCTTTCAACAGGTTTTGTATATTTGAATAAGTTTGTCTGTGAATTCATCTTTGTAGTTCAAAACGTTTCATATTTGTTATTAGAATTGTAATTGCCTACATTTTAAGGATTTTTTGGGCTCAAATCCAGACTTTTTGTTTTCTTCCCAACTTTTTTTGAAGCTTTATTGTTGAACATGTTTGTTTGTGCTAAATGGTTCACTTTGAACCAGTTTCATGCTTATTGAATGAAATTGTATTGATATTTTAGTGTACAACTAGTTTACTCACCGAGATGAAGTCATTCCTTTTACTTAAATGGTCTGTGATTGCTTGCTCTATACTTGTGTCTTTGTAAACATTGTTTGTATGTGTCTTGTTCTCCAATTATTTGGGTTCTGCATTAATAACAATATGATTAAGCTGACAATAATGGACTCCATGACTACGCCAGTAGACATCCAAAAGGAGGTACTGGAATTGCATTTCAATTTCATTGCTATAAGAATTGTCTGTTTTCCCTTAATCATACTATGAATTGCCTTTATATATTAGTGCTCTTCTTCTTAGGCTCCAGGTTGTTGAATTGTAAATTTGATTCCGATTTCTTACTGCAGTGGAAGTCAAGCTGTAAGATGCATCACTCTATATAGAATTTAGCATATTTGTATGCGACTCTCGATCCTTGATTCACTGTCTGCATGAAGCAGGTGTATGATCTTGTACCTCTTAACTGGCATTTTTATGGTGCACCAGAGAACAGAAATATATGCAACCAATCTTCACTTAAAGCATCTATAAATATTAGAGCCTGGTAGATGCAGGATTTTTACCACTTGAATTGTGTCTGTGTGAAGTATTAATGATTGACCAATGAATCATTGTGAAGCAAGGCCCCCTTATCACCTACTAGGAAGTTCGTTTGGATCATGCCTACATGTTATTTGAGCGTTTTAATTTGATTTACATTAGCTAATCAGACCTTGAATTGGTAGTTAAACTGGTTGTTTTCTTTAGTTTGCAGTAGTAATTATTTTTATAATTTTTCTCTTATTAACCAAATTTGGAGTTAAATATCGTAACATGTTTGGTTAACCCTAGGTTTAAACTAGAATACATGATGCGCACAGAAAAGACCAAGAGACCGGAAGATGGCATTTGCAATTCTAGTTATATACAATAACAGTGAACAAAACTATAAACGTATGCTACCTGTCCTTTTTCTTATTTTGATAAAACAAGTTTATTAGGGGATGAATACAATTGTCCACAAAACTGCTTATGTGGGAATTTTTAATCTACCATAATTTGTTAGTAAAACTTGTAATCTACACACTAAATATCCAATTTGGAACAAAAGAAACACAAGTGGTTAGGACTTGAAGGCAATGCTGTGTCATGGAAATCATTGTCCTATTTCCTACTTGGGAAAAGTGTTGAGCTTGCTGTGGCCGCCGTGGCGTCTATGGGGTAAGCCATAAGTGTCATAGATCGCGTGCTCGTCTTGCCCTCTGTTTCTGTGTGCAGGGCATGTGGTACTAAGTTTCTTTTGGGTAAAGCCTATATCTTCTCTTTTTGTTGTTTACTAATTTGACCCGCGTGAATGGGCAGTTGTGGTGGAAAAAAGGAAAAGAACAAGTGAAGGTTTAGTCACAGAAGCCAAAGTTCATGATTTTTCACTTTCCTGTGCATTGCATCCATCTCCACTTCCACTCGTGACACTTGCGGTGGCCTGCCAGTGCTATTTCAAAGAAACGATCTCTTTCTTTTCTTAAATTCTTCCTCTCCTTTCTCTTTTCTATGACTCAAAAACATGTCAGATTGGTTAGGATTCCTACATTATCTAATATGGATTAATGTTCAATTTCTTTATGTCAGACTAAAAAATTTAAAATTATTCGATTTATAATATTAATTTAAACTACATATAATTTATATCAAATATAACAAATTTTAATTTATTATAAGTATAATATATCTTTAGCTCTATTATTAATATTATTAATGCAGAATTTTGTAATTAGACTCAAATTTAAACCGACAAATATGTGCATAATAAAAATAATTTAATTAAAAATTAAAAATCCAATTTTTTTTAAAAAAATTAACGAATCAAACCTTTACTTATTATTGTCTTCTTTTGACTTAAGCGCGGTGGGTTTCAAAAATAGAAATGATACTTCAAAACACAGAGGCAATGAATTCTATGGCTCAAAAGTCAGAAACAAATGGTTTTATAAAAAATATTGTAAAATCAATTAGCGCACACTATTCCACGATAATCTCTTTCTTATATGTAAATTGAACGTGAGATTTTATCTCCCAAGTGTGTGACATTGATCTTTGAGATCTTTTCCATAGAATCTCCAAGCAATCCCTTAGAACTATCAATATCAAAGCCATCTAATTGAATAGAATCAGCTTGTAAGCAACGAATAATGAGAATGAATATTGATATTTAATCCAACAATCTAATGATTCATTGGTAGAATTACTATCACTTAATATGACTGGACAGATTCACTACCATACACAACACATTTTGAACTTAACGATTGTTTTTTCAAAGCAGAATCATAAAGGTAAGGACAGAAGGAAGAGGAAGTCGTAGAAAAAAGACAGAGAAAGATGTGAAGGGACAGACATTATCATTCATTTTCTGAATTTCATGTTGGTTCGTTATAATGATATAGACCTGTGGACAACTCATTTGTCGTCATATACATCGCTGTTTGCTTACATTTCATAAGGGTAAAATGTCGTCCTTCTATTGTATTTCGTATCTATACGACTTCATTTTCTTTTATTTATTATAGGTCGTTAGTCCCCGCCTTCTTCGTAACTACTTTACTGTAATAACACCTTCCCCTTTAAGAGCCTTGTCTACAAGGTTGGCATTTGGGATGCGCTTCTATTGTTCGAATAGGGACTACTACGTAGCTCACTTATGCGAATTGTCGGCCTATTGTACCAAAACTTGTGTCATGAGTTTGTTCTAATATCTTCCCAACGTCCCTTTAGTATAGGAAGTGTTTGTAACTTCCCTACTATGCTACGCATTTTTGTGTTTGTTCCTTTGATAAGTAACACATACTTTGCCAGCTTATTATATAGCTCCTTGTCGAACCAAATCACTATCCTTCTCTTCTATCTTAGTAATCTTTCCGTCCATTTATAATTACTCGAGCTAAACGTCCCTGCCTCCAAGCGTTGGATGATGTCTCGAATTGTCAAGTCTCCTTCCCAAATGTTCTTGATATCTCCAAGTAATTTGGTATGGGCCTAGGATATTACGAGTGTCAGGAGTTCGGTACTTATCCTTGACAAGGTGTCCGCTCCATTTTGCTCTTATGTATCACCTTAAAGTCATAGCCGAAGAGCTTCAAAAGCCACATTTGCTGAAAAGGTGTGGAGATCCATTTCTATAATAGAAATTTAAGACTGATGATTTTTGTAAACTTTGAATTGTCGACCACTAAGGTAGTGACGCCACTGTTTAATTGCCTTTACGATAACTATAAACTCCTTTTTGTATGTTGACAAGCCTACGTGCTAAATTGGTAACGTCATGCTCAAGCAAGCGATGGGGTGTTTGTTCTGCTGAAGCACAACCCTAATGCTTGCTCCACTTGCATCTGCCTCGAGAGCAAAGAGTTGGGATAAATCAGGCATAGTCGGAAATAGGGCTGTCATCAAGGCTTCCTTCAAGTCCTCAAAGGCTCGTTATTAGTTTCCCCCCTACATTCACTCATTGCCTTCGGTAATTCTTTCAGGGGTTGGGCTGCGTTTTCATAATTCTGAATGAATCGTAGATAGTACCCTCTGAGTCCCATATATCCTCAAAGCTCCTTGAGTGATCTTTGTACTGGCTATTTCCAAACCGTCATTAATTATTTTCTTGTCATTTGTGGCTTCTCCATTCTTTGAGATTGACTAGATAGTCCAATTGTTTGGCCCCGGAAATGAATTTACTTCCCTTAAGGAGTAGCTGGTGAGCTTAGAGGATCTTCAAATTTTCTTGCAGATGACACAAGCATTGTTGAACGTTGTTGCTGTAGATGAGTATATCGTCTAAGAAAACTAGCAAGAACCTTTGAAGAAAAGGTCGAAATATTTCATTTATTACCCTCTAAAAGGCGGACAGTGAATTTGTTAACCTTAAAGGCATTACGAGGAAGTAGTGTCTTTCATAGGTTTTGAACAAGTACTGACTCTATGTTGTTGGACATTTTTGTCCCTTTTTATAAAGTTAGACAACATTTAATTGTTATTTCAGTTTTTACAATAATTTATAGTTAAGTTATGTAATTTGATCCAGATAAAGATAATAAATTGATCCAATAAATGATCCAAATCAATGAGTCCAAGTTTGGGTAAAAAATAGATCCTGATTAGTATGAACTGGACCCATATCGGTCTCGTGATGAGGAAGCTCGTATGAAAGTTATATATAAAGGTTAAAGTCTCCTGCAGTTGCTCATATCAATCGTGAGCATTAGGATTCTCTGACCCGTTAAGTAAACTTATGTTTGAAGAAAAATATAGAAAGACGTTGACTGCATCCAGGTGATGGATTCTCGCAAAGACGGCTATAGATTCACGCTCGTTTCAACTTTGGAAAGCTCATTTGAAGTTATGGAATCGCAATTAGGTATTTTTCGCATTTTTTCGTTTGCTGGTCTTTTACTTTCAATCTGAGAAACGTAACTATGATATCGTTGCGTATTATACATGGTATTAGAGTAGTGACGTGATCGGGTGGTTAAAAAAAAGTTTTTTTGCTTTTTGTCTCCATAAGATTTTCAGAGAATTAACTTTCGTTTCTCCTTTTTTTCTTGCTTTTTATTACATGAAAATAGTATATATGTTTTTAGCTTTGAGAAATGGGGGGAAAACAAGTTTGAGAGCGCAAAAAATGGACCCAAAACTTGTCAAAACTTATCATTTTCCGGTGAGGGTGCGATCACTGTCGGGTGTGTGTGGCTCAATTAGTGAACAGTGCATGGGTCAGACAGAACACACGCCGAACACGTGGCCAAATACCGAGCAGACGTGTGTCTTTAGCTAGGTCAGTTGTACGGAAAGCTATAGTAATTTAAAAGAACACATATACAAAAATTTCATATTTCCTATAAGGGTGCCACGGAATGTTTTTGGTCAATTTCTGGGTCCATGAAATTTATAAAGTGAAATTTTCCATTTTCTGAATTTATTACATTAGGAATAAATTAAAGTTTAACTCCCAAAAAAGGAATTAAGGTATCCTGAATCCGATTTCAAGTAAATTTTCATGCTTCATACATCACATGAGGGAGATACTTCAAGTCTTTATGTCTCGGGTCTCATGTTTAGTGTTCGGGATTACATGATACTTACTCGGAAAAAGAAATTGAGACATTCTGAAGCCATTTTTAAGTGAAATTTTGTGCAACGAACTTTCCATAAATGAAGTATATGAGGCTCTCCTATCTCAGGTTGTCGTTTCAGTACCTAGTAATGCATGATAATCACATTACTGAGATTTTTCTTTTACAAAAGTCTCAAATGAAGTTTTTAGAGAATGCCTTTAGCACGAGTGTGTGACAATGAGATAGTGCATTTGGTTTTTTTTTTCATTTATTGTTGTTACATTATCACATACCATATGTCCATCAAGAATGTGAGGATAATATAAAGATATATCCTTTATATTTGTGGACTTTTTGAGTGTTGATGAGGATGTAGTTACCAAAGTATCCTTTCAAGTCAGTATTTTGAATTGTTTTGCTTGCATGTAAGGGGATGTCTCTGGTTTTATGTTTGGTTACTCTGCCTAAATGTGTTGACCTTACATAATATTTTGAGATGTGCGTGAAGGCATAGATGGAGGAAAGTTGTTGCTTGAGTAATTTATTCACCCAAAGGTGATAGTGTTATGAGAGTTAATGGTTTGTACTTTGATCACGTTTATGTTGAGGTCTAATTGCATATATCATATATTCAGCCCAAAGGTATTTCATAATATGTGTGATCGGATTTTTAATAAAGATACTATTTAATGGCTTTGAGTATCATTATTGTCCCACATTTGTGCTGATTTAACCAAAGTTACTATAAAATCACATTTTCGGTTAATAAAATCCCTTTGACTTGTTTCAATATGAAAAAGTGGACAGAGGATGTATTGAATGCTATGGAGATAGTTGAGGTTGATATGGCTATACAGAAGGATAGGCCATCTCTACCTACATCCGTGAGCTTGAAAGCTCATAAAGCAACCTTTGAAGCATGGTATCTATCTAATAGATTAAGTCTTATGATCACTGAAGATCCATTCGTGACCATTTGCTAAGTGGAATTCTGGACACAGGCATAGCGAAGAAATTTCTTGGTAATATTTGCCAGAGGTACACGATCTCACCTAATGTTGAGACAAGTGCCTTAATGAAAGAATCTTCTCTATGAGCTATACGGGAGAAGTGAGAGTAAAGGAGAAAATATCAAGAATGATCGATCTTCATAGCAGACTGAAGATGTTAAACATTCCTCTTCCTGTTGTCTTTATAGTTTATCAGATTTTGAATACACTCCCTTTAGAGTTAAGTAATCTAGTGAAAAAAAATTATTCATAGGATGAGGAATGAGACTTCAATGCTTTGATTGCCTATTGTGTTGCTGAGGAGGAAAAACTCAAGCTTGCTACTCCTACAACCCTTAAAGTAACTAAAGGGAAGGCAAAAATGAAGTTCGCTAAAATCAAAGGTAGAAAGGTTAAATCTTCTCCACACATTGATGCTAGTCAATTCAGTGCTAGTAAAGGTCAGCATGATATAAAGTAGCTAGTAGTATAAGGTCGAAAAAGGAAAGACATTGACTATCAGATAACTCCTTAGCTTATCAATTTATGAATATGATTTACGATAGTCGCATAAGGTACTTGGTGGCTATATAGTGGAGTATGTGATCAAGGTGCTTCCAAAATGCAAGATTTCTTATCTAGGATAAAGCTAAATAAAGAGAAGAAGAAACTGATGGTTGATAGCAATAAAGAAGTGGATTAAATATCTATAGGGAATGTATGTATTGAACCATATTGCTAGGTTCATTTTGGTTTTTTACACGACACATTTTATAAGTGATCTTTAGATCAATTTTAGACAAAGAAGGTTGGTGTTTTGTATTTAGTGCTTATGTTGTACAATTGTGTTTAATGCAAAGCATAATGGTACATTTTTTTAATCAGATGGTTTGTATAGAATGTATCTTATCCCGAATAAGATATACACTTCTTCGTATCTTACTAAACAAGTCATAAAATAGACCTTGATGAATGAAAAGTCATATGTGGTGTGACATAAAAGTTTAAGCCACATTTCCAAAGCTAGGGTTGAGAGATTGATTAAGGGAAGCATGCTCTCAATTTTAGAATATGATGATCTGGGAACATGTGTTGACTATTGCAGGGTAAGTTGACTAATAAGGATATTAAGGTCAACTCATGCTTTTGACTTATTGAGTCTGATATATCCAGATATCACTAGACCTTAGACAGTTGCATTGTACAATTCCAAATGTATTCTGACATTTGTTGATGATTATTCCCATTATAGTTATATGTTCCTGCTTACAAATTAAAGGTTGAGAACTAATTGGAAAAATCGATTTAGAGTGTTAGATCTGACCGTGAAGGAGAATATCATGGCAAACATGGTGTTTTAGAACTTTAAAAGGTCTGTTTGCTAGATATATGGAATCGGTTCGGATAGTGAATTGATTCACTATCCCAGTAGTCTTAAGCAAAATGATGTGTTGCTACCAAGGCATAACCGTACCCTAAGGGACTTGTAGAAGTCAATGCAGAACAAGGCTAATCTACCTAATTATCTAGAAGTCTCAAAACCTAACCTTGCATATATTTGTGTATGAGGCTACCCTATCGAGGTGGTATAATCCTTATAAAGAAAAATTGTGTGCTCATTATGCTCAATGCTATTTATTAAGATATACTGAACACTCTAAAGGCTACAAATCTTACTGTAGAGAATAAAGAGACTAGAATAGTGGAATCACAAATAGAGAAGTTTCTAGAATATGATGTCTATGATGATAGTGGGCCCTTTAACCCTTCAGATGATAACAAGGTGGATACTACAGTTATTAAATATCCACTATTCATATAGTTAGATCCGGTGGATCTAAGTCTTTGTACCGTGTCTGTGCTGGAATAAGAACCCATAACTGTACACATAGAGGTTCCTGAGGGTACAAGATCTAATGTAGTTATGAAGATCCGCTAGAGTGGGATGACTTGTTATCCCATCTGATTATTATAGTCTATTAGGTGAATAGGACTATGATATTAAACATGTTTCGAATCCAGTTACTTTTGTAAAAGTTTTTTATGAGCCCAATGCAAAATTGTGATGGGTTGCAATAGCTCATGAGATGTAAGTCTTGAAGCATAGTATGGTTTGGGAGAAAGTTCATTTTGTAATAGAACTACAAACCTATTAGTTATAAATGAAGTTTTAAGACTTAAATGATTTCAGGATAAAGTTTAGCAGTTTATAAGCTCGCTCAGTTGCTGATGGTTAACTTAAAGAGAAATGTTGACTTTAATGTTACTTTTTCTCTCATATCCTCAAAGGATACATTTTGAGTGATTATGACAATTGTAGCTCATGATTATATAGAGTTACATCAGATGATTGTCAAATTACTTTCTTGAATAAAGACCTTTATAAAGTGGTCTATATGGTACAACCTGAAGGATTTCAGGATACAAATGGAACTGACATGGTTTGCATATTAATCAGATCAATATATGGATTACATCAAACCTTCTCGAAGTGATACCTTACAGATGATAAGGTTATTACCTCTTTTAGCTTCATGGAAAATAAACTTTAAAAGATGCTTGTACTATGAGGTCAGGAGGAGCAAAATTATCTTCCTATTATTGCATGTGGATGACATATTGCTTACGCCAAATTACTTGACCATGTTGTATAAGGTTAAGCAATGTTTGGTCAAGAACTTTGACATAAAGGACCTTGGTGTAGCATTTTTTTTTCATAGGTATTCAGATTCACCGGGACAGATCTTAACACTCATTATACAAAGTGCATATATTGAGTATATGTTACAAAGGTTTAATATGGTTAACTATAAACCTGTCATAGCACCTATCTCTCATAGTGAGAGATAATCTTTGGCACAGTATCCAAAGAATAAAGTAAAGAGAGAGGTTATTAGGAATGTTTCGTATTATAGTACAAATGATAACCTGATGTATGCTTAGCTATGTTCTAGGCAGTACATTGCATTTACTATTTGACTATTTGGTTAGTATCGCTAACCCAGATATAGAACATTGAAATGCAATTAAGCGAGTGTTAAGATAATTAAATGAAATCAAGTATTATATATCAACATATAGAAAAGTCAAATGACTAAACCTCGTAGGGAATTCAAATTCAAATTAAGCTATGTGTCTGTATGATCAAAAGTTCACTTAAGGTTACAATTATTTTAAGGTTGCAAATGGTACAATGTCGTGGAAGAGTCTCAAGTAGATACGGGTGATTTCCTCGACCATATATGCAGAGTGCATGCTATGGGATTGCTTCACAGACAGTTTAGTTTAGAAATTTGATCTCTAAGTTGTCTGTGATTGATTTAATGACTACACCTATTTAGTTGTAATGTGATAATCAAACTACTGTATTGTTTAATAACAACATTGAATATCATAGATCTTAGCATTTTGAGGTCAAATATTTGACCATGAAGTGGTTGATACGAGAAGGCGACATTAAAGTTTGGAGCATTTAAGAACTGAGGAGCTATAAGTCGATTCTTTAACTAAAGGGCTTTGCCCACTTATGTTTGGAAGATAAGTATATAGGATGGGTATTTTAAAGCCCTTAAACACTGTTAATTAGGGGATCGTTGATAGTTGTGCATTAGTATATGTTTTTCGTAAGTATTTGGCATGTGATTGTTGCATAATAGATTATTATTGATGTGTTTTACGATTTATTTTGTATGTTTTTGTTTAGTTTGATCTCCATTATGTTCTGCTATGTTTGATGTTGATTTAGGGTAAGAATTGATCATTTTGGTGTAGGAATGGAGGTTGGAAACATTTGCAATTGAGTTAGAGACCAAGAGAGGAGAAGAGAAGAGAAAGAATTATAATACAAGAACCCATGATATTGAGTCAATTTTCACGATCGTGGGATGTCTAACCCGAGGATGTACACAAGGTAGGTTCACTTATTTTTTAGGTTTTATGGACTATATAGGCAATATAAACCCCTAAGGACGTGAGAGCATCATGGAGAATAGCCTTCTTAAGTGAAAAACACAAGTTTGGGGTCTTGAGACAGGTGAAGATTCAAGGTTTATCATTCACAATTGTGAAAAGAGCATACCGCGTCAGATTTTCCAGATTTAGGCAAAGAAGAGGAGTTTTCTTCAATTAGCTTTCATTCATTTTTTCTTTCTAGCTATTGTATGATGGATTGTTTGATTATTGGGGATGTTATAGACACAATGGGTGGCTGATTTCTTTTTGTAGAATGGTTTTGAACTATTTTGTTAAACCCTTATTTTATTGATTTGAATGATAGATGTCTTTGATGAATGCTGAATATATTTATACCTTGCAATAGATTAAGAAATTAAGTTGAGTAATCTGTGTAGGATTGTACAATAAGAATTGGCATCCTATAGACCTACATTCATCAAATTAATTGATTAGTTAAAAAGAGATATTGGCTAATTAAATTGATCACCAATAAGATAACGAGTTAAATTGGTGGGGTGACTTAGTACATTGAGAGATTGCTTAATCATCTTCATTTAACTTGGCTAGGGACAATTAGCTACACCTTTAGAGAGGGTAGTTAATACATTTGCACGTCTTAGGTGAGGCAAAATTCAGTTAATAAAGTAAGAGGGAAACAAGATAGGGAAAAGTTGATCTTTAGTTGCGAAAATCTTAAATTCCAAGTTTCTACGTTTTTTAGCGTTAACATTTATGCATTGTTAGTTGTTTAATTTAATTTAATTTTGTAGATTATTTCCATAAAACAGTTTTGGGTTCTTAAACAAGGATTAATTTGAATTAAGTAGTGCCTAAGCATAATCCTTATGGGATATCTACTTTTTAACTACAAGTCACGACTAGTATATTTGTGGTTTTAAGCGTAAAATTAGTAGTTTGTTTCACAATCAACAAGTTTTTGGCATCATTGTACGGGATTGTTTGTTTAGTTTATACTTTTCCTTGTGTATTCATAGGTGGATAAACACAAGGAACAAATGAAGATTGACAGAATTTAGGAAAAAAAATTTCTGATATCATAGGACACGAACGAGAGTTAAGAAAAGCGAAGTGTTGAGATGGTATACAAAGAAATATGGCTGAAGAAGGAGAGCAAAGAGAAGCTGAGAGGACATTGATGGACTTTATGAGACCAGGATTCAGTCCTCAAAGAGTTACGAAGCCAGCAATTCAACCTAACAATTTCAAGATTAAGTCGGCACTCCTCAACATACTTCAGAATAATATGCAATTTTATAGGCTATCCAATAAAGATCCAAACACCCATATTGCAAATTTTTTTAGATCTGCAATACCTTTTGATTTAACGGAATGTCCAATGTTGTTGTGTAAGTTGTGACTATTTTCTTTCACTTTGAAAGATTCGGTGAAGGTGTGGTACAACTCATTAAATTCAGGGCGTATCACTACTTAGGAGCAAATAGCCTAAGCATTCCTCGTAAAATATTTTCCATTGACTAAGACAACGAGGATCATAAAGGAGATAACAAACTTCCAACATAGTGATAGGGATTCTTTATATGAAGCATGGGAGAAATTTAAGGAATTACAGAGAAGTTGTCCCCACCACAACCTTCCGAGGGAGTTCCTATTGCAGACGTTCTACAATGGTGTGAATCCGAGCATGAGAGGAACCATAGATGTAGCAGTTGGATGTTCGTTGATGAGGAAGACTATTGATACAGCCGATGACCTTTTGGAGAGTTGGCGAGCAATAGTTGCATATGGTCAAGTGAGAGGAGTATACAGGGACAAAAGGACCAAAAAGGTATGATTCTGATTGACTTTGTTATAGCTTTGTAGGCATAGATCATAGCCTTTACAAAGCAGTTAAGTAACATGCAAGGAGCATCTTCCTCTATAGCCAAAGTTATGCATATACAGTGTGAGCTATGTAGGCAAAACAATCATAGCTTAATTGAATGTTTTTGTTATAAGCTAGTGGTACAGAATAGGTAAATTACCTAGGCCAGCTGTAAAGAGGTAATAACCATTACTCAAACACTTATAATTCAGGGTAGAAAAACCATCCAAATTTTTCTTAGAATACTAATAATAAAGGTGGCCAAGCAAGATCACAAGGACCTCTCCTAGATTTCAAAAAGATCGACTTAGATCGGTGGAGAGCAAAATGGAAAAATTTATGGAGATTTTTGGTTCCAAACTGGCAGCTTAAGAAGAGAACCAGAAGAGGATGTTTGCCAACCAAGAGGAAAGCCAAAAGAGGATGGAGGCGAAGTTTGATTAGATTGTGAAGAACCATGCCTCATATATCCATAATTTGAAGGTTCAAGTAGGTCAACTTGCTAATGATTTATCTTATAAAAGTGCTGGTAGTTTACCAAGCAATACCGAATCAAACCTAAATGAACATATCATGGCCATCACTCAAACCTAGGAAAAGGAAGTTTAACATGTGAAGGAAGACTGAGATAAGGAAAAAGGACAAGTAATTATGGAATTCCTTTCAAGTGAGTTCCGAATTGAGCCCATCAAAGAACCTCGACCTGCAATTCCATATCTTATTCTAGCTCAACGGAAATCAATTTCAAGTAGGGCGATAAGGAATTGAAAGAAGGTTGAATCAAAGAAGGTTAAGGAGCATATAGTAGAAGGAAACCTGACTGTAGCCCGGAAGAAAGAGGACTTAGGGAGTTTTTACATTCCCTACAGTATCAATGGAGCCAACATTGATAAGGCATTCGAAGATTTGGGAGCAAGTATCAATATGATGCCCTATATCTTTAGTCAGAAGTTGGGGTTAGGAGAGTTAGAACCCACAAAGGTGTTAGTAAAAAGGTCGACAGGACAGTTCATCGACCAAAGGGGATTACTAAGTACGTGAAAATACAAATCAGTAAATTTATCTTTCCCGCAGATTTCTACATATTGGATATTGGAGAAGATACAGAAACCTCATAGTCTTTAGAAGATCGTTCTTGGCCACTGCTCGTGCAATAATTGACGTTGATGGGGTAAACTAACTTTAAAGGTAGGAAAGAAGCAAATGACCTTCAAAGTTTCAAAGAAAGGCAACAATTCTCCTCTACCTTTAACAAATATCAACAAAATCAAACCTTAAGGACAATGGGAAGATGTTGAGGTTCCCAAGGAAGGTTGAATCCATAACATGGTTGCTCATATGCAACTTGTAAGGTTAGTGACTACACTACCATTGCACCATTCATTTAAACCGCCATGAGCAAAATGGAGAGTCGAGCTACCTGCATTAAAAGAAGTTTCGTACGGAAGGCAACCTATGGAATTTTATTTTCTTTCGTTTATGTTTGCTTACTTTTTTGTTTGATTTATTTGGTTATTATTATGTTTAGTTTGAGTTTGCTTGATGTTTATTTAGATTTTGTTTGAATTTTAACTTGTTTTCTTTTCAAATTGCTTGTAGGATAGATGATTTGGACGTGTTTGTAGGTTGCGTGAATGGTGAGAATGCATGCTAGGCTTGGAAGAGGGTTAAGAAGTTGAAAAAATTGGAGTAACCCATGACTGTGGGAATTGGTAAGTTTCCCATGACCATAGGAAGGTTCTCAATAAAGTTTCTAGTGCCTTAACCTACGATCGTAGGAAAGAGGGTGATTCTCACAACCGTAGGAAGTCTCTCTAAAAATTTTTTGGAGAGTTAACCTACGATCACAGGAATGACAGGGATTCCCACGATCATGGGTAGCCCTATCCGAGGAAAATTGTAAATTTCCCTCTCTTCTTTCTCTTTCATTCATTCTTGAAACCAAAACCCCCTCTCCCACTCTCTTAAATCCTTCATCTCACACTAAACTCTTGGTATTTTCTTCATTTCTTCCATCAATCTTTCAATCCCTTACATTTATTTCACATTATCACTCAAGAATTAAAGGATTTGATAAGATTTTTTCTCTCTCAAAAAATGTGTTCATCCTTCTCTTCCTTATTTGTGTAGATTTTCATCTTCCAAGGGCTCCAAAGAAGATGGTAGCTCGAAAATCAACTGACGAATTGCACCTTTAAGTCTTCAGAGAAGGTAACCTGATATGATGGCTACTTTTTGTGCCCCATTCCCTATTTATTCAGAAGACGAAGGTATGCGCTTATGGGACTTTAAAGATAGAGATTTAATGCCTCCTAGATATTTTTATTTTGAACTACTAGAACATCTAGGTTTAAGGTGAAAAATTGAGCTATTAGTTGTGAATATTAGTTGGAGTAGGTTAATTGACTATGATGTGCCGATTTATCCTATAGTGACTGTCAAATTTTTCGCCACTATATGCTACAATCCTAAAATAGATATATTCTATTTTAGGATAGGTGGTGATGTTTATAAACTTGATTATAATGTCAATCGCGCATCATTTGATTTATCGAACACAAAATTTTTAGATGATCATGATGGCTTTTATGTGGATGACTAATGGAAAATTCCAACGGGTGAAACTAATTTTGGCTCCAAGAATTCACCAAATACTTTAATTCGTAGCGTTGAGCATTTACTTCTTCTTCATAAATTTATGTGTTTAATGGTTTTCAACAAAGCTGAAAGTAATAAGTGCTCAACTAAAGAACTTTTCTTCCTTTGGTACGTGGATCGAAAAATCAAAATAAATACTCCTTATCGAATTTTTCGGTCGATTGTGAGTTGTGTTAATAAGAAAAGCTCTTATTTTGGCATGTCATACATTGTTACTGCTTTGGTTTTATTTTACAACCTTGATGTGGATAGTGTGCGTACGGCTAGGTATGATGTTTTTTATGTCCCTTATTTGAGATGCTCTGAAATTTTGAAGCCCCATACTAAGGAGCTCCGAACTCTTCAAACAGGTATAAGCATTAAGAACAGGAAGGGTAAGGATGCAACCACTTCCTGCCCATCCACATCTTAAGCGCCTCCAGAGCCACAAGAAGAAGTAAAGGAAGAGGAATCAACTGCAGCAATAGAGGTCGACAGATTCTAGCAAATCCTCGATTAGATGGACTCTAACCATCAATAAATGACGCTGTAAATTAATGATCTCGGCACCCAGATGAGATAAGTGTGCAAGGAGCAGCGGTACATGAACAAGAAATTCCTCAAATTCTTTTAGAGGAATAATTTTAAAGTTCCTTCTCTAACACCTTTGCCACCACAATCTCTATGAGCCTTCTTACACTAAACTTTTTACATTATTTTATTTCTTTTGTTTGATTTAATGTCTTTTGTTTGGTTTGATGTCATTTGTTTAATTTGATGTCTTTTATTTAGTTTGATGTCATTTTACCTTATTTTGTGGTTACCTTGTCATATTGAGGACAATGTGTTCTTTAAGTGTGGAGAGGTGACATTTGCTTTGTCAATTGCATTGTTTTAGTCACTGTTTACATTTTGTTTAATAGGATGCATGTTTTAGGCATATTATGTTGTTTTTTGTTAAGCAATGGAATCGTACTTGAGTCATTTTGATTTATTTTGCCATGAGATTTTATCATACTAGAGAGAATGAGATTGAACGCATGCTTGAACTCGGATTAGGCCACTTAAGTAGAGAGCGAACCATGTTGAGTGATAAAAAGTAGTTGGTTACATAAGATTACTCACAATTTGACACTTGAGCAATGAGTTAGTGTAGCGATGCATAATGGATTTTCATTTGAGCCAATGTGAGAATTGAGTAGATATGAATCCATCTATAATCATTTTATTTCTTTGTTGTGTGATGTTTCTTTAGGTTATTACCTTCAGAACTTACTTTTAATCAGTTTGAGTCTACTGAATGCATGTTTAATAGAGATGATTAAGGCCCTTTTTGTGTTAACCTTTAGCTTTGTGTAAGTTGAATAACACAGCTTATACTTGAAACACAAAACAATATAACCTCTTTCAAAACTTCTTCCTCTTACATGTACATGGTATATGATCATGCTAAGTCTCTACAAACACTTTTATCCATACCAAGATCCACCATTTTAGATCTAACTAATTTTCAAAAATCACCAATCACACTCCCAATAATACATATGTTGATACTAAAGAGTAATGCAACTAATCTAAATGAGTACGACAGTTATACTTTCAAAGAAAGGCAATTGGCATAGTAGAGCTAGGAAACTCACTTGAAACACAAAAAAGTACAAACTCTTTAAAAACTTACCCCCCATACATCGATTAGGTGCTAGATCTTTTTCAACTCCTCTTTACTTACTAAAACCAACTAATTTTAGATTTTTCATAATTAAAAATTCTTTCAATCACTTATCAAGAACAAACTATTGTATGTCCAAAAGATGCAATTAAATAAGAAAGTGATGTGATTGTATCTTTTAGGTTGGATAATTTCTAAATAGAGTGAGATAACTTACCTAATAGCTGGTTTTAGAATTTAGTAATGAAAATTTGGGTAAATTTTATTTTATAAGAATAATTTCTAAGGAGAGTTTGAATTGAAGAATTTTACATGATGAGCAATTTTTCAGTTGATGTGTTATTTCTCTTTAATTGCATATCAAATTTTCGCTAGAGATATTTAATTTTTGAGTAGCTAAAACGATATCATCTAGAATACGTTTTAAAGCTTTGTGATGTTATGCCTCCAATTCTTATGGAGCTAGGAAAATAAAGTGGCACATCCTTTTATGAATATCATTTCTTACAATAACTAAATAGGTTGTCAAAACCCTAATTGTTACAAAAAAATTTACTTTGATTAGTTCAAATTAGTACATCAAAATATAACTATCTTATGGATAAAGTTCAAATATCCATAGCCTAATATTGATGCTTATAGTGGAGTGTTATTGAACCATTAATGCTTAATCAATCCTAGGTATTCTTCACAGCACAACCTTTCATATCATTTAAAATTTTCTTTTTCTATTTTTGATCAGATATAGCCTTATACATGAGGGGAAGATGATGTCACTTTTTAAATTCGATTTTGTATATGCACTATATGATCATTTTTTGTGTCTTAAAGAAGGATTGAATTTTTTTCTCAAATTTGTTCTACCCTTATCTTCTTAATTCATCCTTTACTTATGATATAATTTGTTGAATTGCTTTTGCAAATGTATTTGATCTGGGATCAAGTTCTATGATTGTCTATAGAGAGGCCAACAAGTGTTATAATGGAATGCTTAAGCATTTTTATTAGAAGGCAACTTCACCTTAAGCATAAGTTGACAACTATACATTTACCTTTAGTAACCACCAATAAGTGGAGCAATATGCCCCTTTATACATTATATAAGGGTTAAGACTTCCAATTTCATTTGTCCCTTACTATTGCAAAAAAATTTAAAGCCTTAGGAGTTTGACTTATGTGTAGGCTTTTGCTTTTACAATTTTGATATATATAGTTAATTTCTTTTGTGTTATCCATTATGAATTTGGTCTAAATAATTGCTATTGGAAGGATATAGTTAATAGGTATACCTCATCAACAACTCAAAAGTTTATTAGGAATAATGGCTTTGGAAAGAATGAGAGTCAATCTTATTAAGTCTAATCATAGTATGCCTATATCTCTTGATATTACTTTTTGATAAACAATTAAATGGGAGTGGCTTAATTGAAATTGCCTTTAGTTAGCTAATTAGTTTGAATGGGGTAAAAGACATAGTTCCTGTGGTTTAAGTAATTAAAAAAGAAACTCATAAGATTTAAAAATCTCATTGTTTTGAAATTTTTAAAAATTTGTTCTTTTAAATTTTTGTTAAAAATAATGGCCCAATATACATAACGTGAATCACATGTAAATCAATAAAATATTGCTAATATGATGACTTAATTCAACTCTTAAAACTCACCCAAATTAATTAAATCAAGCCTAAATTAATAATTTATTATAGTTATCTTAACTTATTAGTTTGAGTTAAACTTATTTAGTTCGAGTCGAGTTTACGAATTCGATTGATTCATCATGTCGATAACATTTAATTGGTTGATGTGTAATTTTCATGTCATATGCGTCCATCATTATTTTTTAATGAAGTCTAGGAGAAGAGGCTCTCAAAAATTAAAAACTATTGTTTTCTCCAAATATACTAAAGATTAGGAGTTTTCTTTCAATTATAAATTATAAAAAAATCCCTTGTCTTTTACT
>JAOSBO010000002.1:31779147-31789322 GCA_027563915.1 Erythroxylum rotundifolium
TTAAGAAATTCAAGGGAACTGCTTAATTTTCTTCCTTCCATTTCACTATAAATGTGCTGTTTCATCTTTTTATGATCCCCCCAAAAATAATTCGAGGAATTTGAGTTTAACCAGCCTCGAGTCAATCAAGAACATCAATCAACCCTTATTAACTTCGGAAGGAGAAGAACATAACCCTTTCTAACTCCAAAAAAAAATATAGAATCTCTTCGTCACCTCTGTCCCTTTCCACAAAAGTGAAGTTTTATAAAACAATTACCAATGAAAACAATCAATAAAAGAGGAGAAGAAATAAAAAGTTGTAACTTCATTTAATCGAATATCCACTCAAATCACATTCACCCTTATTGTCATTTAACAAAATCTCCATCATTGAGAGGAGCCTCGTCATTATTATCATTCAAATTCATTGTATCAAATGACATGGCAATACTTTCTCGTCTAGAATTATTTTTCAAGTCACTCTTATTTATCAAACTCAATTCCTCAAAAACTTAATTTGTCAAAAGATCAATAAGATTAAGACCAATTGAATCTACAAAATTGCTTGTTTTATTAAGAGTCATAGTAAATAAATATAAATAAATTATTAAAAATTACAAGAAATTGTATTCAACTTAATAATATTAATAGCATATCTTAATCGAAGCTTTAAGTTGTATCAAACAAAGACTAAGTTGTTCAATGTTTTGTATTTCAATCTATTCCTTTTTTTGGAATGGATGAATTCAAATGTGCTCTAATTCTTTTTATACCCTATTGCAGTCGCACGTTGACTTAGAAATCAAATCACAAATCTTTGCAATTTTCAAACACTACTTTTAAATTAGTCCCACCAAATAACTGTAAGACAATAAAAGTAATATTGTAAACAAAACAAAGTGATGATTAATTTCCAATAAGTAACAAAAGTGAAAAATATATATACCTGAATTATGCTTGTCTCTGTGACAAATAGCAATGGGCAACCCAAAATTATCGGAAGCATCCTTATAAAGCTCCATTTATGAGCTTAAGAGATATTGCATCATCTTATAGGCAACAATTGTTGTAATAGTTAATAACATTCTCATGTTAACTTCAATTTTATTTGTAAACTTTGGTTTAAAATAGACATCAGGATTAAAAAATGGTCTAGCGACAAACAATAAAGAGTAAAGTTGTCTTTTCCATCTCTCATTAATGAATGTAAGATAAGATGAGTATAAAAAAGACTTATTTTTTAGATTAGTCTTGATTGCTTTCTTCACCTTCTCTATGACATCATAAAAATAATTTATTGTTGCTTGCTCATCACTACCAACTAGACGAAGCACTCTCACCAAAGGTTCACAAACTTGGATCACAAATTGACACTGAGACTAAAAGTCAAGATTTTTAAGTATAATTATAGATACCTCAACTTTAGCATTAGACATGGGATATTATGATGCGAGCTATTTATCACTTGTGACTACTTTCCTTAACTCCTTCATTAGAACAAACACTGAAGTGATAAAAAATTAGTCGCAAACCTTATTGTAACATGATGACACAAATTATATCATTTGTGACATTCTTCCTTATCAAATTTAGGACTTATACACAATTATAGACAAACTTGGTCACTTTTTTTATTTATGCACAATCTCATTAATGATAAGAAAATACCTAGTAAACTTTTTCCAACATCAAGTTAATGAAATATGAAGCATAAGGAGTCCAATAAAAGAATTACAACTACTTTGAAAACTTTTTCCGAATGAATTATAAATATAATCATTTTCAGTAATAAAATGAATAATATTTTCTAGTTTAACTTCATTCACAACTTTATTGAATATCTAAAACAGGGACATTTCTATCAAGGACAAATGCATTAATAGAATCTTAAAACATCATCCCTTTAGCAGAATAAACTAAATAATTGATAATGGTTTTATTTCTTTTATTTGTCCAACCATGATACATGATTGAATATCCATAAGTTCTCCATCTCATTATTCTTTCATCCAAATAACTGTTTATTTCATAAACAGAGTTGCCCAGAAGTTTACTTCGATAGTCATCAATTGAAGAAGCCTTATATCTTAGATTGTAAAAGGCAACAGCATCCATTATAGGCTAGTAATAATAAGATTGGGCTGTATTTAATGATACACTTGAATTATACCACCATCTAGCCATTGTCATATCCACATTACGGGCCACCTCTTTATAATGTAAGGCCCTATAGAATAAAGGTTGAGCTTAAGGATTTGTTCATGGTGCAAAAAAGTTAGATACCTATCTTCTTCTTTTTCTCACATTAAATGTAACATTTCCTTCTTATTGGTAAGAATACCACTACCTTCAAAATTCACACTATCATCCTAACTACCTAAAAAAAATACTTCCATTACCATTTTTTTAGTCTTTGTCTTTTATCTTTCTTATGTTGATAATTCATTGACTTTTACTGAGTTAGTCAACTATGAATTAACCAGAAGTACACGACATATTTGTAGCTAGTACTAGCAAGTATGAGTCCTTCCCACAAAGACTGTAAGTACTAGGAATTGTCGTTATCCTGTTATCTAGTCTACAAAATTGATTTTAATTTTTAATTTAAAAGAAAATAAAAATAAGTAAGTAAAATAAACGGGCAACAAGATTAAAAAAGAGAATTAAGGAAGCACTTAGTAAACTATCGATATTAGAAAATTCGTATTTAGGTTTTGAATCCTCCTAAAACCTTTAATAGGTTGATCTTTTATTATACAATTGTTTTATTGGACTATGGAGATTCCTATGGTGTGCTAATAACTGACCTTTAGTAATAACTAATTCTAAGATTTTCAACTGAATTACTTCAGTTAAAGTTTATAGGATTGCTTTAATGATTTGTTAATCACTCTATCAATTTGACTCTAATCTAAAAGATTTAGGTCATCCTATCTCTAGGGTTATAATCAACTCCTTCTAATCACGATAGATCTATTCAAACAAGGATTTCTCAATCTCTATGTTATGAAATCATATTAGGATCTAATATTTTAGATTTATTAAAGCATAAATAAAGCACGTAATCAAATCATAAATATCAATCAAATTAATTGCACTAATAAAAGAATAAAAACATTGTTAAAGTATGAATATAGGATTTATGTAGCCTAAACACTAACAAGACGTTTAGTTACACATGATAAAACATAAAATCAAAGATAAACTGAACGAAAAACAAATAGAAAATATAGGGTTGAGAAGTCTAAATCTCCATTTCAATTATATCAAATATTCTTGCAAGGTAGAGGTTTGATCTTGTATATATATGGATCTTTCAATGATTTCTTTGGGTTTCTCCACTTCTTTATATCAAAATTGCCCCTTGAGAATGATCTTTATGTCTAAAATCGCCTCCTAATGTATGCTCCCCTCATTTGCCTTTGAATATGTCATTTTATAGTAAATTTTAGGATTTTGAGGAGATGCATGGGCTGATGCACAACCATGCATCAAATTGTGCATAACTGAAAATCACCTAAATTCATGAAGTTACAAGGCCTGAGAGAAGTGCAGGGGTTGTTTCACACCTGTTCATGCTTTTTACGCTTTGAATCTTTGTTTTATGTTGTGTTTTTATTCAAATTCTTTTCATTTAAGTTTACAAAGGCAATTTTACTCTGTAAACACACTTGGAGCAAATTAAGTACCAAATATAAAATAAAAGTATAAAATATAAAGCAAAAATACATCAAAAATGCGGTATAAATATGATCACTTATGCATCTATCAATATTGTTTAAGCAAAGTCTTTATTTGTCATTTCACATTATGTCTAACTTCTTTACAAGGTTTTACATTACCTTTGATCCCAACTCTATGCTTCTTTAATTCGGTAATTCCCTTACTTTTCAAATGCTTATTAAAATACAAACAAATAATATAGTTCTTCATTTCATGAACCAATTATCTAGCATACGATTAAGTTGGATAATTGAATCTTCATGAAATAACTGAATTAGCAAGAATACTTGAACTTTCCTCTATTTTTTGTAAAAATAAATAAAGATATGTGTAAAAAATTAATAACTTTGTGTCAAAATAAAGTGTTTATCCAAGTTAATTTCACTATCAACTACTATCACAAAATGTCTATTAATCAACTCAAAATAAACCCAAAAATGCATCTTAGAAAAACATACACAAAACTTGAACTCTAAAAACATATATACATCTTATGTGTAAAATGACAAAAGGAAATAGAGCAATAATAAATTCTTAATATTCATATGATATAAACATGCAAGTGAACTTCATGAACTTATATAAATGAATTATTAAGAAATTTTGAGGCTTAAGTGCAATCTATCAAAGAAATTCAAATTTTGTTAGTTGTGCTTCTTAAAAATTAAAACTTATAAAAATAACGTATTGGAAATGTTATTACCATATCCATAGCATGTTATGAATCATGACTTTAATATGTTCAAATAAATTATTCATTAATGTAATGGAAACACTTTGAATGCGAACATATTAAAAAGTCAAATGAATATTTATAGAAGAAACATGATAAATTTATCTATAGGAACATTGATAGTATACAACATTTTCTTGTATCTTACATTTTTTTAGTGGTGCACAATTGCAAATTACAAACAATAATAACAAGAACAAGAACAACAACTTACAATGAGAGTTCTGTTAAAGTACAGGATTTGAGAGGTCTAGTTGTACGCAGTCTTACCCCTACCTATAGAGAGATTGTTTTCGATGGATCCAAATGCAATGCAAAATATATATAAAAATATAAATGAATATGTATAAATAAAAATATACAAATAGGTAATGCAATACAAAATACCACATGTATATAACATGTTAAAGATTAAAAATAAGAGATAAAACAATTAATGATACATAAACCAAAAAAAGACTAGTACAAAAGTAACTCAAACCATGTCAAGATAGTAATTAGGCTAACTAGGAGGTAAGTACAACATATTCAACAAAAAAGGCTATCTATAAAAAAAAATCACTCAAATGAAAAAGTCTAAAATACCTAAGAGAATGAGAATGACTTCTATAAGAGAATTCCCTTATTTGTATCCTAATATGCTAAAGCTTTTTATCCCAGGTCATATCCTCGGTAAGTTCCATCAAAGCCATATCATTCTTGATCACTTTCTGCCAGTTCTTCGCAAACCCTACTTTTTTCCTTTTACAGTCTCTAAGTACTATTATATACTAATCAAAATTAATTAATTATTATATGAAATGTACATTAAACTAAATTATATATAAATCTATAATTTTAAAATCACCATCATCATGATCCTTCTTTACTTTTCTATTATTATTTTCGATTTGAGTGAGAATGGAATTAAAGAAAGAGTAAAGATAAAAAATTGGAAAAAGATAATAGTAATATTTATTATTCAAATGTAATTTTGCAGTCATTTATGATCATAAATTGAAAAAGAAAATAATAATAATATTTATTGTTGACATGTAATTTTGCAGTCATTTATGATCAATTTGCATAAAATGTATACACTTTTTTTTAGTAAATTTATAAATTTTATTGTGAAAATTTTCAATATTTTTATTTAATATTTTTGTTTTGATTTACATTTAATTTATTTTGGTTAGTCTATAATTATAATTTTGGTGACATCTTTATTTGTAACTTCATATAAATTTTGCCTATTGGACTAGTCTTTTTGAAGTAGTTTTCATTATTAGGGATAATTTTTGGTCTTTTAAGTGAAATTATTGGTAAATAAAATCAATTTAGGGTTTTAAAGTGAAATTAAAAAATTACATAATGAACTTGCAATTTTTAATGATTGGTCATAAGTCTTTAATTAGGCTTTATTAACTTGACTTATGATTTGTTTAGGTCTAATAAAGTTTATCTAGGATTTACTAGTTTTAGTAAGATTTACTTACTAATAATTTAAGTTAATTAGAATTATTATATTTAATTTTAATAATTAGTGGTTATTAGATTAATGTAATTCAATTTAAGAATCTTAAAAAGGTTATGGTCAATTTAATGTAATTTAACTTTATTTGAAAGATTAGAAATGTTAATATATATTCAAAATTAATTTTGACTTGATTAAAAATGTATCAAAAGTATCGGGGTTAATGATAGACAAAATCAAAATTAAAATTATTTTCAGAGTAGCTTTTGAGATTGCAAATCGATATAAATTGAATTTTGATACTTTAAAGTAATCTAAAAGATCAAATAATATAAGATTCAATCAAAGAATTTATAGTTAGTTAAAAAAGAGAAAGAAGTTTGACGATATATTGGAATTATATAAGTTTAAGGTTCCACTTTGAGAGTTTTACAAAACATTACGTAAATTTTGGAAGTTTGGATATTTATAAGTTTATCCTTAGTGTTAACATCTACTCATAGAAGAATTCTTATAGCCAAAAATTTTTAAAAATATCATAATTAATGTACATAAAGATAAAAGCTTATTCATATAGTTCTAATAATAACCTTTTCTTTATTATTTAACCAAATTCATTTGTACTGACTAATGGTTCGTAATCATTAAGGATAATATAACCTAGGTTAAATGACGTCCATAGTATTTGGTTGTTGCCTTGATTAATCGGTTTTCTAATTTGTAGTGTAGCTGCCCAATTGAATATAAAGATGGTACCATAGATTATTCAGTGACTATGTTTAATTAATGATCGTATTTTGATTAAACACAACCTAAGGGAAAACTAGGGTTAGTAGAGCTTTTTGTTAGCCAATAATTAATAGTTTCTAAGAAAGGTAAAAGCATAACAAATAAATGAAATATGTTTAATTAGGGTGTAGGCCAAGATAGAACCAAAGAACTAGATTCCTAACGAATTCACCACTTTCATCATTTTTAATGTTTCTTTAATTTGTTTTCATTAGTTTAGTTTTATTTTCCTAATCAACCAAACTCCCCCCCCCCCCTCCCCCAACCTAAACACTGATTAATTTCATAACAAAACTAACCAAACACTCTCTGTAGGATCAAAACACTCTCCGTAGGAACGACCTAGACTCACCACTGCTACAATAATAGGTCTAGTTTATTTTGGTGTAGCGTTACGATGCGTTGTTGTCATCATATTTCCATTATTTATGCATGATATAATTGTTGCTTACATCCCATGATATATATAAAAAAATCAAACTTACTTATTAAGTAGCTTAATCCTAGCAACAGAACTAACCACTCCATAAAATTAGAAATACTAAAGCTACGGATGTCAATGGGTTGGGCTTGACTTAAGGTAGCCATGGTGGCCCGTTATAGTCCTCTCTAGGGTTTTCTTGGCTTGCCAAAAAGTTAACCAGGTGGCCTAATAGATGTACTACCTTGTTAGGTAATATGCTTCAAATTTTGGTATGGGTCAACAATAAATCAACCTTAGAACTAAGTTGCCTAGTTGCCTTATGAAACTCCTCATTCTCTTTGGCTTAGATGGTCAAGAAGTTCGTTAGGAGACACTCTAGGTTTGACTTTTAAGAAGGAGGGTTAAAGGATCTAGGTTAGAAATTGAGGTGTTGTCTATTGTTTTAAGGGGTTGGGTTAAACATATTTTTATAAAACAAGTTAAGATAATATCTCCAACTAGGGTTTTAGATATTGGAAAACAGGTTGTTCTTCTAGTTTGAGTTATTAACAAAGGTAATATGTCCATCAGATAATTGGTAGAAAAGTGAGTTCCTTAATTAAGTATTAGTACCCTAGGGATCTACAAATATAAAAAAACATGTTAGATGTCAACAAAATTAAAAAAATTATATAACTTATAAGATAAAGCATATACTTTAAAAATTAGAAGATTTAAGGCATCAAGATCATACTTACCTGGAACCTTTTTTAGGATGGATCTTTCATTAGATTACCAATCAAGTTATGTGCTTCAACTATAGTTTAATTTTGAGAGCTCCACCAACAACAACATCCACAAAAACATTGGTATTGTAGGCCATCCCATTATTAATGGTTTAGATAATCAACCACTTCTTTATTCCATAATAAAGGAAACATGTCAACAATTCCTTATACCTCTGTCAAGCTTTATATAAAGATTCACCTTCCCTTTACGAAATGGTGATCTAGTTCTTGATTTGAGTAGTCTTACCTAGAGGAAGTACTTGGCCAAAAATGCTTCGGACAATTGACTCTATGTGCTGATGGATTTTGCCAGTAGGGTCTTTAACTATACTCTCACCTGATCCCTTAGTTAAAAATGAAATAAAATAAGCTTAATGACATTATGAGAGACACCATTAAACTTTAGTACATCACAACATTTTAGAAATATTGATAAATGCATATTTGGAAATTTGAAGGTAGTCCTCCAAACTAATTTTGTTACACTATAGAAAGGAGAGAGGATGTTAGCTTAAAATTAGTAGTTTTACATTGGGCCTTGCAATTCCCGAGTTAATGCCCTGGGCGCTTAGCGCAGTGAAATCCTCCAAAGACCTTATCTTCTCTATAGCTATCTTTGCTTCTTTAACTTTATTCTCCTCTAGAGCTTTTTTCTTATGTGAAAAGTTCTCTCAATCTTAAGATCTAGTTAGATAAGACTCCTTGGATTGATGGATTGTCGCATATAAGAATTGCAATGCAAATATAAAAAATATGTCAAAATCAATAAACAATACTTAAAGGAAAGGAAAAGAAAACAAAAAGTATAGTCTAATATGTTTACAAATTGATCACTGTCAAAACTTAATCCTCAGTAATGACTCCAAAAGCTTAGTATGTTTGTTTTACCATAAGTTTACAATGTCATTGTAGCTACTACTAACAAGTACAAGTTGATCCTATAAGAATTATTGATTAATTACAAACTATTTATAAACTTAATTATCCAGACCAACAATTATGATAGATTCAAGATTAAAATAACATGAATAATAAATCTCACTTTAAAAAACAAATGATGTTTTCCTTTGTTAAGTTCACTATCTTATAGTTGATGATTTTGAACAAAAAACATCGATTTAAGTGCAACTTTCTCTATAGTTATCCATTTTAGGAGATATTAGATTCAATTAAAAGCTAACTTAAAGACAAAACAATTTATAGAAGAAATTGGAGTTCACTTTAAGCCTGAAGATGTTGAAAAAGTAAAGAAGTTAGTAAAGAAGGCATAACAAGCTTTGGACATGATAGGGATAATGTTAGTTATACACTAGATGGAAAATTTTGAGAAGTAGAATAAGAGGGATAAATTAGTGGTAAATGGACTCAACTCATCATACATTTATGCAAAATGTTATAGATAAAATATGTAATGATTACAACTTGGTGACATATGCTAGTTACACACTACCTTGTGATGCATCAAAGTTCCATAAGAAAACTAACATCGATTTTGATGCTTAGCATCAGTTCTTGTTCACAATTTTCAAATATGTGTTAATTCTTAAGCTCAAGCATTCTAGGACTCTTTTTATAACCCTAATACTCTTATTAGGTTTGACCTAAGTGACTTTTGGATGGTATATGATAATCGCCTTGCATTGACATCATTTTTTAGTGTTTTCTTAGCATTAAAGGAAAAATTTATAGAAAAATTGGGGGAATCCATGACAAGTTATCTAGCTCTTTACTCTTGTCTTTATCTTACGTTAAAAGTGATTTGTTTTTGCTTTTTTCTTATTATGTTTAGTGACCAAAAATCTTAGTTAAGGTTAGAGATGCAGTTTAGGATGTTATTTATTTCATTAATGTATGGTTTGATTATTTGTTTAGTTAAATTTATTCTCTAGTTGTTCATTATTGGATTTTTGTCTGATCACCATGGATTCAATCTTAAGAATTGCACGAAGGATCAAGAGGTGAAGAAGGATTCCTATACTAAGAGAATAAACACCTTAGAATTTAAGAACAAAAGTATCCTAGACTATTATGATAATGAAGTGATTGATTAGGCTCAATGAGTTTGGTTTAGTTAAATTATGCATTGATAGGTGGCAGTTACCAAATTGAATATAATTATATGTTTCGAGAAAAGTCGTCGATACTTTAGGTTAATTATCATTTCAACCTAAATAATAAGTCGTGCATGATAATTAAAATTCCAAACAAGTAAACTCTCAAGCTTTAATGTTTATCTTATTGATTTCTCTTCACAAATTAAGTTGTCATGTTTTTATTAGTTTAACAATTTAACTATCTTTTATC
>JAOSBO010000002.1:31882066-31901059 GCA_027563915.1 Erythroxylum rotundifolium
CTAGCCATTGCAATAGTTTTCTTAGCCTTTCGTTTAGCTAATCCATACCTGACTTTGTTAATTTCCCGCTCCGCCTCCGAAGAACTGGCTAAGAGGTCGTTAAAAATGCTCTTCTTGGCTTGAACCGATCTAATTAATCATTTCTACTAAATGAAAAATATATTATGGCTGAATTAGCAACCATTGTTACATTGGAACCTTTCCAATCTTGAATAATATTGTTCTAAGTAAAATAGACCTTAATTATGATTTAATTCTAAAGTTAATATCCATATATCCATGAACCCAACCATAACCTTTCTCCTGCCCCAAAAGCTTTATTTTTTTTCAGTAACTGCTCTCCCACTTTAACTGTCAAACCTACAAACTTTGAGAAATCGGGCAGGATCCAATCTTATGCACAACGGAATAATTACAAAAAAAATTTTGTTTGTTTTTTTTGAAAATCAAGATCATTAAAATTCTATAAAAATGATTAACAATTAAATCATAATAAAGCATAAATCTTAATTTGTATCTTATTTCAAAGCTTGATTATATTTTTATCGTATCTCTCAAATAGTTTTTGAAATTGCCTCACCTCAACTACCATACTCGTACAAGTAATTTAATTGAAATTAAATTAAATTCTAATTTCAATTAAATTTAATTATAATTAAAAATAATTCTAATTAAATATCAATTATGCTCAAATATGATTTAATATCTCATATTGATCCTTATTTATTAAATATCTCATATTTAATTATAAAAAAGTTCAAACTTAACAATCAAGTCTAACTTGATTAAAATATTTTTACTCTCTCCTACCCTTTTCTTTATATGTGATCCACTAAATTCTCAAATATGTTAGCAATGGATACATATTATAATCTTAAATCATATTTAGTATTAGATATATTAAACTCCTTTAATTTATCTTTAATTATCAAATTAAACAAATTATATTAATAAATTAAGATTGACATCTAGCAATGCATTATGATCACTCAAATATTTAGAGACCTCAAAGTAATTTTCACTAAACTTTTTGTGAACGAAGTTTTTTGTATAATTCCATCATTTCATCATATAATGTTTTAATTAGAAATAGAGCACGAAATCAATGTTTACTATATTTTGATTCCAATCATATTAGTTCTTTGCCATTAGCTATTGATTCAATTAATGATATTTGTAAACTATTTACATAACGTCATTTTATCTTGGCTAAGGATTTTCTGAATCAATACTAATCAAAAATAATGAAACATTCTCCATAATTACTTAATGGTGATAAATCCTATCTCGATTACTTAACTACCTCCATATGGTTTATATTATACCTAATAATTGCCGATTAAACTACCTATGATTAGAATAGGACATAAGTAGTATCAAAATATAACAATCCCTATCCAAGATAAATTTGAAGACCTCAAGTCAAATGCTCACTTATATAATCATCGCGAAGTGAATTTCTACAAACATACAAGTAATGTTACAAATGGATTTCTCATATGGGTTCAATTTATTGAAGTTGTTCTCTAACAAATACTCATATGTTTATTTAAGTATCTCCATACTTTAGCCTATGAGATTAATTAATTCCTTCATAACAAAAAATATAACGTGTGCTAATTGTTTAAGTATCCTATACCATATCACCATATGGCGATCATGGTATTACTAGAACAGTGACTTAATGAGAGAATTTTACAAGATTCTCTATAATGAGGAGCAGTTACTTAAATCATACAATTTCATCTTAATTATCATCATAATTAAGAAAAATTGCCTAAATACATCCTTAGATCTTTGATGAAACCTTAATTTCTTTGACATGCCTAATGGCTTTAATATTCCACAATACATTTCTATCTTGAACAATGCAAGGAACCATATCGAGCTCAGTAAAGAATTTATTAATCTAATTAATCATTTCTACTAAATGAAAAATGTATGGCTGAATTAGCAACCATTGTTACATTGGAACCTTTCCAATCTTGAATGGTATTGTTCTAAGTAAAATAGACCTTAATTAGGATTTAATTCTAAAGTTAATAGCCATATATCCATGAACTCAAGTATCAACTCATACACAAAATAATGGATATCTTAAATAATTCATAAGTATAAGATATCTTAAATACTATCTTTAGTACATTATCTATATATTTGAACTTAGAATATGTAAACAACTTTCAATATATCTCTATAAATCTAATTCTCAAAATTAAGCTGTTACCTTTTTATATCCAATAAGAGTTGTTTTTAGACAATTATATTTTCAATAATTGAAAATTATAACTATTGTTCTCTATGAGAAATACGTCTCTGCATACTCCTACTGAAGAGGACAACTATACTCCCATTCACCTTTTTCTAGACATAATAAATTTACAATCATTTCCAAAGCAAACTCCTTGAATTCATCATAAAAGTGAGTATTTCAATGTCTCATAGCCTTTCTACTATACATCAAATGTATCAAAAAAGGCACCAGTTTCAATTGGATGTACTGTCATGAGATTTGAACTTTTCAAATTTTATCTTACTCCCACTACTTATCTTGAGAACCATTCTTCCATAAGTATAAATTGAAATAAAAGATTTGTTCAATAGGTCTATAAGATTATATCCTACCTTTTGGATTATTCAAGTTAGTTCTAAACTTAATGGATAATACATGGGTTAACTATGCATCACGTCCTTGACATTTTCAAAGTCTTTATGTTCCATATCTAATATGAAATCTTGCTAATTGATCTAATTAGAATTATTGAAGGTAATTCATTTTATTAGGAATAGTTATAGAAAAAATAATGTTGCATCATGAAATATCTTATATTGTAATTTCCTCCTTACATAAATCCAAATTCTTTTGGGATTTTATTATAAAATTATTTACTAGAGAATCTCATTCTCTATATATAGATAATCAAAAATTTAAGAACTCATCATAATAATTTCATTAAAGTGCTTCAACATTATCAATGTTTAATTTTAACTTAGATTTAAACAATTTGAACTTTTCAAAATTTTAAACCATCATTTCATTTAATAAATATGATTACATCACATAAACTCATTATTAATATAGTGAAATAAATATCATCCTTTCATGACAAGTTATTCTTTCTAATACATCTCATGTATAAATTTAACAATTCAATGGCATCATCATTATTTCACCAAAGGTTTATTTGGTTAGTGTTCAACTTAATAAGTTCCACAAGTTTCATATGATTCATAATAAAAAAATATACATATATCCTTGTATGTATCTTTATGATTCTCATCATGTTTGATTTAATCGGCGTGACATAAAAGAATACTCTTGATTATTCAACTTTGTATTAATGCCACTTTTGTTAAGTGTAGGACTCCTTTTATCCAACATATACAAACAATTTACATAAACTTAGATCAACTACTTTTACTCAACAATTTATTTCTTATCATGCATTGAATATTATAATAATCTTGAATCTAAATTCAGTATCAAACACTCATAAGCATGAACTAGAAATACATATGACCTTTATCATATCAAATATAGGCAAGAAAAAAAATGCGATCATTTTCATCTTATCACGACTATTATCATAATATAGCCAAACCTTCAATTGATGTCTACATTTATGCTTTTAGTAGGCTAAATTGACTGAAACAAGTTTATCAAGGTGGTACACCTTTCAACTCTTAAAAAGTATAACCTTTTGCATCTTGTTATCATGATGTTGACATACATGTTACATATTGTCATCAAAATTTATGAGACATTAGTCAACTCTAAATGTCATTACATTTTATCATTTTTTGATTTTGACATATCTCCAAAACTTTTTCAAGGATTATAGCAAAATTACATAATAGTCATACAATTTATCGTATTAAGCTTTGAGAACTTTTCTCAAACATAACCTTTGTCTAAGAAATTTAGTTCACTAACTTAGTATCATCTATACTAAATAAGATAAATTCCACTTAGAAAAATATAAATGTAAGAAAAGAAAGTAATTAATTATATTCCATGACTACCAAATGAGATTAGGACTTTAATCTTGTATTTGGTTACTCCCACTATTTTATTCAAAATAAGAGCCCTCACTCCAATTTAGATTTACCTGGGCAAACATTTTTAAATGGGCTACTTTAACTTCCTATACATTAAACGATCATATCTTATTCAATCTTGTGTTTTGCATAAGTGTATATGCTCTGTAGAGAGAAAGAAATTTGAGAATACTAAAGCATAAAGTAATGGGAGTCAATTCCTTCTTTCACTATACAATATCAAGGATAAGAGAAAGAATTTGACACCTTTAAGGAGCAAGGATAACTAGAAACATAGTCATAAGTTGGGAACTAAAGAACCAATCCACTTTACAAATTACAAGAGATAACTACCAGTAACTAGAGGAGCATAAAGATGATTCAATGAAATAGTTTTATGCACCCATAATATCATTGGAATAAGCATTTGGTTTAGCTAAGAAAAAGGCTTATCATTCTGTAACAACCTTTTGGAAGCAAAGCATGGTACATTTATTTGGAATTTTGCTTGGAATATAAGGCTTGCTTATTGAGTTTGTTATTGAACTTGATATTCTTTTGAGCTTGACTATTTTAATATAATTAAATTTAATTTTAAAGAAATTATTAAAGATTAAAATACAATATAAATAACAAATTTCAATAAGAAGATTAAACAATAGAGTCAAAAGGGTAAGGGAAGAGAAAAACAAACTAATTTGTAATGGTTCAACAAACAACTCTAGCCTACATCCACTTCCAAAACTCTTTTTGGAATTTCATTTTAATTCTTCTTTTAAAGAGAAGAATAAACTTTGTCTAATCTTTTTTTGTCAAAGATGATTTTTACATCTCCCTTTATAGTGAAAAGAACCTCAATTCCATTTAAAACTCACCTAAGTGCAACATGAAACACCCCAATAAAAGTTTACAACTCAAAGTATCTCACTTTATCTATTTGATAATACCAAAGAGTCTCACTCACTTATATATGAGATAATGAATGCTCAAATGCTTGATAAAAACCTATAAATATTACACTTAAATGCTTTAAGATGTAAGAACTAAAGAGAATACATGTACTTGCAAGAATTTTAGACCCCTAGTAGTTATTAGAGCTAAAAACTAGTTTAGAATACTAGTTGACCATTAGGTAATATTAGATAATCAATTTGTCCTTAATGCATAATATTCAATAGTGGTTGCATATTGGTAAACCAATATCAACCATTAAGTTAAATGTGTAATAGGGGTATTTGTTGGCCAATCAATATGTTCCCTAAAGGCATAATTGACCAAACTACTATATTGGTATACTAATGTGTCAACAAATACCCCTATTACACATTTTACTTACACTGGTCAACTGCTAACCTATATTGGTTGACCAATTTGGAAAATAATATGATTCTAACAACTTAATATGTCAAAATTAAATCTTTAATAAAATTATAATTGAAAAAACTTTCAATTTGTGTCCTAAATAATGCTTGAAAGATTAAGAGGTTTTTCTTGAAAAGAAAACCTTCAATACATCTTAATGAATGAAAATAACTATGCAATGAAGTAAGATGCAATATATATGCATGATAAGTCCTTAATTTTACCAAAGAAACAAATTGAGATTACAATTAAGATTATATAATATAGATTGACCCTGATGTTCCTTGATCTTCTTTTATTCTTAATGTCATATTTACTTCAAAGGTTGCATGTTTTAACTTTTCTTAATTAACTTCACGAACCATCTTCTTAATTTATTACTACATCTTTTTCTTATATTTCTTATCATTAAAATAATAAACTCATTAGTAGTACTTATATATTTTTATCATCTAAACATTTGTCAGACCTCCCTAGTTTAATGGTAATTAAGATAATAGCTAAGACAATAACAAATAAAACAATTTATTAAGTAAAGAAATCAATCATAAATTAATTCTCTAATAAGTACTTCCCTTATTATAAAATTTGATTTAATGATTTAACTAATTAAAATGGATATATTATTTAGACCATTATAAATTTCCTAAATACTAAAATTTCATTCTCTCAAACTACAACCTGCTACTCTTTAATAAGTTAATTGGTTTTCTATTAAGCTAGCACCCCCTTTAAATGTACTAAGATTTATAAAATCCTATAGAAGGTTTTGCTTTAACATGAAGAGATCATAGAGGTCTACTATTACCTTATTTAACCCATTCTACCTAAGTTATGGTCTACTCACAAGTAGGCTCTCTAGAGATATTCACAACTGAAATTAGGTTACATTTAATCCTTAGCATAATTAACTTGTGTCTTAAGACTAATCACAAGCAAGCTTTCTCAAGGAATTCGCAGTTGACTATTCATTGCTTCCTTGTTAGAATAATACTCTATTCACCATTATATTACTATAAAGCAATAGGTGCACTTACATAGAGTTGTAGATGATAATATTGTGATAAAGAAAACTTTATTTGAACATTAGAAGAGTATAACAATACAATTATTCTAAAATCTAGTAGCAAATTTGAATTTGTAATGGTTAATTTTGTGATATATGCTCACTCATATTTTTAGCATCCGTTGAATATGTTTTTATAGAATCATAAAATTTTTAATAATTTAATAACCTTTAATATTGAAAAATATTGTAGAAATTAATATTGTGATAGAAGTTTATAATCTAGTGTAAAAAGTTGTAAAAGCTTAATACACCACCTAAACAAAGAAGATTTGCAATCAGATACGTTTATTTTATTCATAAAACACTTAAGGTCTATAACCATGTTCTTATAAAATAATTCACAAGTAATAAAAGCAATGATAACAATTCCTACAACAAAATTTACAAAGTTTAATTATTTGGTATCTTTGAATAAGAAAATAATTTCCACCTTTATGTTCTTGAATTCCTCTTCAGTCTCTTTAGTTTTAATTAAATTAATGACGACTTTGGGATTCTATTTTGCTCCAAGTGATAATCCTCTTAACTTTGTTTCACCCTTCTTTAAAACATTAATCTATTTCTTTAATTTTTAAATTGCGTCATAACCCTTTCAAGTAACTTATAATTATAATATATAAAGAAATCACATTTTCTAGTACATAAGAAAATCAACCTACACAAGTTACCTTTAATTCATATATAAAATTTGATTTATATAAAATTGTGTAACTAAGGAAACCCACAAATCTTCAACATAGGGTATGGTCATTTCATGAAGTCATCAAGTGAGCATGTAGCACATATTAACATATGAAACTTTATGTAATTTTAGCATATGTGGTTCCAAATGAAGATGAAAAATCTATAAAAAAGTTGCTTGGTTAAAGATAAAATATATTCAAACACCAATTAAGTTTATCTGTAATTTACTATTATTTGATTTTGAATTTTCATAGTGTTTTCCCTTACTCTATGTTCATTATTGTAAAAATATTAGTTTATTTGTTTTAATTTTTAATAAAATCCACAATTTTATTCAATGATTAGATAATAGAAAAAGGGTAATTACTAGTACTTACAGTCATCGTCGGATAGACTTGTATTTACCTGTACTAGTCATGCACCTGTAGTTTAAAAGCTTATAAAATCTTCACAAGTAAAACAACTCAATCATTTTCCTTCATTAGTTATTAATGAAGAGCATGCTAAACAATCTAGATTAACTGCCTTATCTCAATATTGTCAATAGATGTTTAGTGTGTAAGGTAAATAGTGAATCCTTATTGTATGATTTCTTCAAATATGAGACATTTATGGAAACATATGATTAGGAAATATGAAATAAAGGTAATTGGGGACAATTACATGGAGATGATGGAGTGGACTTAGGTTTCTAACTTAACTGGTGCAAACAAATGTGCAGTGATTACTCCATTTGGCACTTGTGAGCAAAAAGATATGGCAAGAGAGGAAAGCTAGCTATTTCACCACAAATGAGAATGATTAGACCAGATCATAAAGGAGATTACTTATTGGATTAGAGAGTAGATAATTTGTAACTACAATATAAGTACGTGTAGCAAAAAATTAGTAGAGGTATGGAATATCAATTCATAATCAGGCAAAATAAGGCAAAGGAAGGACCATAATTTTTTCCAAAGAAGGAATCAGGAAATGGAAGAAAAAATAATGGATAACCAAGGATTAAATAATAAAACATAAAGAAAAAGAGAAACTATAACTCATTGTGTGGTGATTCCTATCTCAAAGGATACCATAGAGGTATACTTAATGAATAATCTCCTTTGAACTAAGGAAATATTAGGATAAATAATGAAGTAAGAGTACATAGATGGTGAGATTAAGGTTCACTTAATTTGATCTTACAGGAACTAAGCAGTAGATTGCTCCCTCTTAAGTAAATCCATTTTAATCAAGGTGATTGGAGGAACAATTCTATATATGCAGTGAATTGTAGACAAGATTGAAGTAAAAGACCAACTCACGCAAGACCCCTTCAGGGAAACTCAAATGGATTGCTTAGATATTTTAAGTGGTTTTACCTAAATAATTAGTACATGATGGAGCTTTTGTAGGAAAGGCTCAATTATGCTAGTCTGCATAGGCCATTCCTTTGTAGTGATCTCTTAGGTAGAATTAAGCTCTCAATGCAATATTATCCCTTTCATATTTTTTCCATTTATGAAATGTAATATTTTAAAAAATATCAACTTATTTCCCATGATTAGTTACTGATAGTTATAGGTTGCAATATGTTTTAATGGATAGTTTACTATGTTTTTAGTTGCTAATTAGATGATTTGTGCATGTTTAGGTTTAGAATTGTATCATTTTGATTATGTGTTTATATTTTTGAATGTTATATGCTTTAGAGAATGTTATTGGGCTTTAATTTTTTATGATTGAAGTATTTTGATGAGTTTGTTAGTGTTTGAGATCCGGTAAAGAAGATTGAAGAAGAATTAGAGAAAGAGAGGAGGAGAAGCTAAGGCCACGATCGTGACATACTAGTCACAGTCATGACAAAAGCAACCTAGCCAAGGTCACGATCGTGACAGAAGCCAAATAGGACCAGGTCATAATCATCACATGTTTGTCACTATGTCACGATCATAAAAGAAGCTCAATTTCAAGAATCACGATCATAACATACCTATCATAATCATGATAGGCGTGATAGTAGGCACAGGGACAAATTCCAAACTCATTTTTTTAAGGATTATTTCAAACATTTGGGCCTAAGTTAAACCTAGTCTTTGCCCTAAAAAGACTTAGGGCTATAAAAGACAGAAGAATGACCTAATCTAGGAGAGCCTTCATTTGCCATTTAAGGAAAGAACCAAGGAAGAGGAGAAAAGAAGAAGGAGATGTTCCCAGTCCACTCCAAGTCATTTTTCTCATTCCATCTTGTTAGTTTTTTCATTTGATGTATAAAATGGATATCATGATGATGGATTTGTGTTTAAGGATTTTCTAAACTCTTCTTGGGATTTTTTTTCTTAAATCAATGTTAATTTGATTGCTTTTGATGTTAATATGTTGGGTATTGTGTTTGTTTGTCATATTTGCATGCTTTGGTAATAAATAGAGAGAGTGAACCAATAGCAAAATGATTAGGTTAGGTAATGAGAGTTAACAACCTAATAGATCACACAAACAATCAAATCGGTAATTTATAGGAAGAGAGATCTTGTGTGAGGATTGTCTATTAGAGTTCTTAAGATCTAATTAGATTGTGGATAGTATTCTTTTAACTGAGACATTGCAATTTCAATAATTCAATTCAATTGGGATTTGTGATTCAGGGTTTAATGATTAGATCTCGAGAGAGAATTATCCACCTTTTGAAATTCTAGGACCAATACCAATTAACTCATTAGTAATTAAGTTAGCATTAAATGATAGAATAAATCCCCTTTTCTCATAATTGGTTATTCTTCCTTGTGTGAATTTTCAATTGTTAATTGGTTTTGCTCAATTTTGATTCCCCTGCATTAATTTAGAATTTCAATTTTCAATCTATCCATATTCAATTGTTTAATTTTATGCTCATTTTTATTTTTCATCTTAATTACACTTTTAGGCCTTAGACAATTTAAGATTCGATTAGTTCACTAATTCCTCATGGGATTAACACTTTATATACTAAGCTTATGACCTGTGCGCTTGTAGAATATTGACAGTTTTATAAGATTAAAACTTGCTCAACAATTACTTTATATTAAATGATTCCTAGGCTTAGAAGGGATTCTAGTTGGCTGTAAAAAAATCAATACATATATGATGAATTAGATGGATCGCAAGATATTACCTAGTCTATTTTATCAGCTCAAGAAAGAGTTTATTCTTTTGCGCAAATTGATTTTTTAAATAACCACTGATTCATTTCTCTTTATAGGCTATATAACACATTACTTAAGTAAATGAACACTAATAGATCTCCATCATATAGTGAATGCTTTTGACATAACCATTCAATCCTACATGGCTAATTGAAGGAGGAAAAAGTAAGTTATAGAGCTTTTGAATTCCATTCCATATGTATGAGAAGTAACTGCACTTAAAAAAGAGATTCTCCAAATATTCATTATCCAAATTACACAAGTGATGTTTAGGAATCATGTTAGCCAATCTAAAGAACTTAGTCTCTGCTTAAATTGAAGCCAAAAGATGAAAAAGTCTAGGTGAATAATTGCTTGAACCAAACTAATTTGTTCTAGACACCCATAGTTGATAAGTGCTTATAGTTTATAAGTGCTTAAAAGACTATACTTTTAGTACCATGTTTAGTTAATTTTGGATGTTTATTTGAGTTTTTTAAACTATTTTTGGTACTTAATACATTCCTATGGTGTTTTTAGTTCTTAATAGCCTTTATAGATTGAAAAGAGAGGAAGTTGGGCAAAATAAGGTAGAAGACTGAAGAATTGAAACTATTTTTAAAGGACACATCAATATACACACCTTATGGAACCGATACACAACAGGGTAAAGGAATTAGTAAATCTTTGTAAACATAGACCATAAAATTTTTGGAGTCTTATTTATACATGACTATTGAGTTTTGATGTGAGATTCAGAGACGTATTCATTGTACATAATTGTGTGGGTGATCATGTCCAATACAAAAACCTTAAATTCAAAGTATATAAAAGGGGAATAAGAAGGGAAATTAAATAGTTCAAGTTTTAACCACAATACTAAACCATGAAGAAGTAAAGGCTTAAAGATTGACTTAGACATCTAAATAGAAAGCATATTTCGATCAAAGTTTCAATGGATTTTATTAAAGAAACGTGATATATAATGAAAAATCTTATTTTTAATTCTTCTGGTGAATCCTTGACTATGTTTTTTGTTTTGTGAATAATATTTGTTTATTACTTAGGTGGGTTGAATGTTGGGATGGACTTTGTGATATAATTCTTTATTTAGTGTGTTTTGATTTTTGATTTATTGGATTCAATTTTAAGTTTTGATTATAACTTGAATTAATAATTTTTTGGATATTAGTTCGTGTATGATTTCATGTACTTGAGATTGAGAAATTCGTTGTATGAGTAAATATAACATAATTAAAAGGAGTTGCATGCAAACTTAATGATATGTTGACATAAATCTTCCATATTGGGGTCAAAGCTTATGGTAAAATTCATAAATTGATTTAAGCAATCATAGGGTTTCAACTAGAAAGATATTTTAGTTAATAAACCTTGTGTTAGGTGTTGATAATCTTGAGAAAGATAATAACATAAAATAGGAATTTCCACTTGCCAATAATCTTTAATTAAGTCACATGATAAAGGATTAATCGCTTAAGAAACCTTATTATTATTATTATTATTATTATTATTATTATTATTATTAATAAACATTTGTATACAAATGCAAGTTCCTGTGCCCATATAACTATCTATCCATATATATTTGGAAAAGTTTGGACCAAGGCCACATCCCTGTCCACATTTCAGAACTATCAAAAATTTTCAGCTGCCATTCTGGAACTGTTAGTGTGAACTAAGGAAAGTACATTGTTCATTGGTAATTTATTCCAACTACCCGTTGAACTATCTCACTTATGTTAGATAAAAGGCTAGAACTTATGGTGAACCATTTTCCTACTTCTAGTAGCTTATCAATCCTACAGAGAAATTTTCATTTTTGTACTTAAACCGTGTTTCGCAGAAACTGCCACAATCTTTACATTTTTTATTATGACTAATTTGCTGGAGTTTGCATTTTCAGAGATAATACGTGCCTGGTATTTTACTTAGATGTTTCTCCGGTGGTTGGAACAACTTTTGAGATTAACATAAAATTACAATCCAGTGAAATTGTCTAGCTGAATGAAATATTCTGTTTCTTGCTCCTCTGTGAAATGTCACCATTTTTCAGCTTCTTAATTCCTGTTGGCACAATCATATCTTTAATTAGCTTGAGCTCAATTGACTCTTTGTTGCATTAGTTGTTATTGCTCCAATTTCCGTCTAAGCCAAGTTAATGAAATCAATGCTACACAATGATGCAGGTAACAATAGAAAAGGGTGATATTACCATGACAGTGAAAAGGTCTGAGTGCAAGCAAAAATGATTAATGTAAGTGCAAGGTTGCGACATGTGCGATTGGACAAGTGATCATCTACCAACTACCATAGTAACAGTCAAATCATTTGAGGATACAATTTCTTGACAGTCCAGATAAGTTTCTGCGTCTATGGAATTTCTCACGGAAGTAAAAGTGGGCTGTCTTGGCAACGGAAGGATCGAACTGCTTTCGATCATTAACAATACGTGTGCCATGGTTGGTCTGTGAACTGCAGAATCTTGGACGCATAACATGGCTATTTGTAAGCATCGCAGCACTTTATTTTCTGGACATGAATTTCTAATGGCAGGATCAATCAGTTCCATTGCTTTTCCTTCACTCCAAAATTGCCACGCCTGAAATTACTCAACATCTAATTATGATATGAAGAAAGTTAGAGATGTTCACGTGTATCATTTTATGCTTGGAAATAACTTACATAAGCAATAAGGGATAGATGATCTGTAGCACGAAAACTGGTGTTCCTGCGGCCACTGACAATCTCTAGTACTAGTACACCAAAACTGAAGACATCTGATTTCACAGAAAACAGGCCTTCCATTGCATATTCGGGTGACATATAGCCACTGCATTTAAAGTAGGGGACAAATGACAGCTAGATTAAACACATTTTTCAGAAAGAAAATAACCGCAGATGATCTCACAAGTTGTTACTTACTATGTGCCAACAACTCGATCAGTGTTCGCTTCGTTTTGATTTCCTCCGAAGATTCTGGCCAAGCCAAAGTCTGAAATCTTAGGGTTCATATCCTCATCCAACAAAATATTGCTAGCCTTGAGGTCCCGGTGAATAATTCTAAGCCTCGAGTCTCGATGGAGATAAAGGAGTCCTCTAGCAATCCCTTCAATAATGGTAAATCGCATAGACCAATCCAGCAGTCCTTGCTTTGAATGATCTTCTAGTCGGTTAGATGGAAACAGTCAAGAAGTTATACAAGAACGATTTGTTTCTCAAAGAAAAAATGAAACACTATAAGGAGAAGATACTCACCAAAAAGAAAGCAATCCAAGCTCTTGTTGGCCATGTATTCATATAGTAGTATTTTCTCCTCCCCCTCAATGCAACAGCCCAATAATCTAACCAGATTTCTGTGTTGCAATTTGGCAATCAATATAACTTCATTCTTGAACTCCTCTAAACCTTGCCCAGAGACTTTCGAAAGCCTCTTAACTGCAATTTCCTCCGCTCCTGGAAGCTTTCCCTGTCAATGAAAGTAAATGGTTATATTTAGGACTTGAAAACATGAGATTCACTTGTACGTATCTATTTGAGCCTTACATACTAACTCACCCTATAGACAGGACCAAATCCACCCTGTCCAAGCTTGTTTTCATCTGAAAAATTGTTCGTGGCCGCTGCTACTTGGCTGAAACTGAGCAACGGTAACTCTGCACCATTCATTTGATTTCCTTCCATAATAAGGTCAGCAGAAGGTCCTGAAAAATCCGTTGAATATTCTTTACTCCTGCTCAAATCAGAAATTGGTATCTCATTCTTCCTCATCCATGAAGCAGTGGTAGCTGCAGGTAAAACTTAAAAATGAAACCGAAAAGGCAGCAAGTAAATTCCAAGAGTCAAAAAAAAAAAAAAAACTTTCCTAAGGTAAGCTTTCAGCTGTGCGGGACAAAATCAGAAATGGAGATCATACCTTTAAGTTTTGTGCTATACCTCCAGACTAGCCACAGGGATAAGGCCAGGAAGGTCGCTCCAGCCAAAACAATGACCACTATAACAGCAGGAGATAATTTCCTTCCATCTGTGGGAACACAAAGCAGGAACTCAACACACAAAAACTATCATTAAGGAAACTTTTAAAAGATTTCATATACTTTATTCAAGGTAGTCAACTATGATAATAGAAAGTTCTGTTAGAAAACTAAGTTGGGTGGTCTTGCTAACTTTTGAATGTGAAGCTGTTATCTATTTCCATCTGTACCATTCAAGAGGAATATCAATTGGATGGAAAAGAAACAACTTCGTAGATTGTCCGGACGAATGCTAAGCTAATCTCTCCAGGTCCTATTGGACAGATTGGATTCAAGAGCCAGCTTTAAAAACTTGCAGACAGACTTGTTATTTAGAAAGTAACTAATTATACGCTAATCTGTTGAATTTCTGCATTATCTCTAGCTATCTAAAACTGTTGCTTGACAGTTGAGCCTGGGTCGTCTGCAATTGTAAAACCGTCAGGCATATGCACATACAGAACATGGTACCTGGAGTCTTGGATTGGATTAAGAATTAGAAACCTGTCTACTGCCTCAAGAATTACGAGATAAAATACAATATAAAGGACGTTAATCTTACCAAATTCAGAATCTGCAAGACGCAGATACATTGTGAACCCAAACTTGTCAAAATGCTGCATATCAATCAAATCCTCAGTCCACGCCATGCATCCAATCCCAATGATAAAAGCAAATGCATTGCAGGAACATTTTTGCAAGCATTTTTCCCGGCAGGTCTCCAAAGTCCCGCCTCTGGTGACATTTGCGAAATCGGGCAACTTCATACACCTTAAGGCCTTAAAACCATCTTCTCCACCGCTTAGCCCTGTTGAATTGGAATTCCTCTGACATTGCAACAAAGACCTTCTTTTACACCCACCTGACCAATTTCCATTTCGCCATTGATCTAGAAATGTCGGCTCAAACCCTTGCAGGCAACTGCATTTGGGAGACTTTGATGCACTGCAGACACCAAAATTTCCGCAATAATTGTATAATTCACACTCATTAGCAGGTTGCCTCTGCAAGACATCCCACTCCTTCGCATCCTCATTCCACTTTAGCTGCTCTTCAATTCCATCCCAAGTTAGCCGGAACCTCAGGAAATTTGAAGAATCTGAAGGAACGTATGTCAAATAAAGATCTCCACTAATAGTAGTAAACTTGAATCCATATTGGTAATTGGTTGAAGCAGACATATTAGGCACGCCAGTGAAAATTTGTGCATTCCAGTGACCACTCCTCCATCTTCTTTTTGAATTCTCCCATATCACTATTTGTGGTGCTCCACGAGGATCAACTCCCATGGTGAAGTTTCCTGGTGAAGGGTCGGTTGCAGACTTCCACGAACTAAAGAAATGGTTCTCTCCCATTTCTTGACCCCCCGGAACTCTCATGTTAGGCAAATATGTATCTGTTGGGTGGCTGAAACTTTCCCAATAGGACTTATTTGTGTCGGCAGCACTTGACAGAATAAGATTACCGGTTGTTTCAAGAATCGCAGTTGTGTTGCTGGACAGCTCCGAAGCATCGCTTGACCAAACCGAATTGCCCTTTCCATCTCTGAGGAACAAGTTTCCATCTTCAGCAATTCTCAAGGTGCCACTCCTGTCAGAAATTGGTTTCTCTCTGTTTGCAACCCAGATGACTGCCTGATCTTGAATATTGTGATACCAAATACCAAGATATCTTGATTCAGATTTTTCAGGGCTAAAAAATCCCAGTTCATAGCTTTCATCAACCGATATCAAAGTTTCACCGTCTTTAACTGATTGGCCCGTTGTAATCGAGTTAAGTGCATGACAAAACAGAACTAGAGAAAACAAGTAACAAATGAAAGAAAAAAGAAAAACGCTTTTCATTACAGCCCTGTTTGTACAATCTCTATGAAACACAAAAACTGTAGCCGGGCAGAGATCTAGAGAAACACGAACTCAAGAAAAGAATCGAACAAGGAAGAAGCTTGACAAACGTTGTATACAATATTCAAAGAAGGGAGGGCTACGGTTTCTGGTTTTTGGTTGAAGTTGACTGAACTCGCAGCCTAAAAAGTTGGACTTGCGAAAATTTGTTTTGACCTGTAGTATTACAGGTCTAAAACCACAAGGTACCTTGAGAAGATGAAGTGCTTACAAACCAAAAGCATGAGAAGAAAAGTGGTGAATTGGTAGGCAGTGGTCAAGAACATTCAACACCACATGGCATTGACATATCTTGAGATCGATTCTTATTTGAAGGTGACAAAAAGTCTTATGTCTGCGGGACTGCCCGCGGGTCCGCGTGTTTTAGCGTTAACTATCGGATGTGGTGCTAAATGCATCCTTTTCTACCGCCCAGGTGGAGAGTTAGGTGCATTACAACCTCACGCATCACGTCCCACATCAATCGGGGGAGTGGGCAAACATCTTTGGAGTCGCTTGTTGGATGCTCTGGACCTGGCGTAATAAAAGCGTTTTTGATGCAAGCTTCACCTGGCCAGAGGCGGCACCGCAGATCATCCTTGATTATGTGAACTGGGTTATTCGGGCGAAAACCATGGAACGCAGGGTGTTTTCTTCTCAGGGTCTACCACTGGGGAGCCTAGTAAAGTGGTCCCCTCCCCACGACGATTGGGTCAAACTTAATACGGATGAAGCGGCCAAGCCCAGGTCCATGATCGCTTCTACGGGAGGTCTACTGCGCGATTGTCATGGACAGTAGTGTGGCGGTTTCATCCAACATCTCGGCCACTGCTCCCCGCTGACGGCGGAACTCTGGGGTGTTCACTCCGGACTAACTCTGGCCTAGACTCGGGGCTATCGTCGAGTTACGATTGAAGTGGACTCCCTAGAAGCCCTTTCTCTGATCATTTCTTTTCCTAATCTGCTTGACATTAATCATTTTTTGTTGACAGATATCCACCGCCTTCTCTACCGAGACTGGGAGACTCATTTTCAGCATGTGCACCGAGAAGGGAACCAGTACGCTGATTATTTGGCAGAACTAGCTACCCTCGTCAACTTTGGCCTCCATACCCTCCGGGATCCTCCTTGGACGTTGTGGGAGCAGCTTAACCAGGACAGACAGGGCGTAATGTACCGCTGAGCTATGGATTAGCGAGTTTTTTAGTTGGTGACTTTTCCTTTGTATTCAAAAAAAAGAAACACAAAGGTTATAATTGGCAATAAACGTGAAGCTTAGATGCATCTTTCCTAAGGACAAAGTTCACGTTGAACCGATATGATGCGGAAAGTTATTTTGCACCTAATCCCATCTGTCATTCCTGCACAAAAACTAATTTTAACAATTTGAACTACCGTGAATTTAATTTTCAATTTCCTAATTCACTTTACCTACTATAGCAAAATTAAAAAACAGTTTAATTGAAATGGATGTAAAGAAATTTAGATGTCAACTTAATAATAAAGGAATTCTGTTTACAACGATATAATAAGTAAATAGTACTTTTAAGTATTTAATTTATTAGATAAATTATCAACTGCGTGTATATATAATTCAATTTATAAATTTAATATGCATATTCTATAAATATTTTGAATGATCACAACCTATTAGATTTGAATGTGCAACTTATCCTAGTGGCTCCCACAATCTACCCCTTTCAGGCAAAGGAAATTATATTAGTGCCTACGAAAGCTGAGTTCTAATCATAAAATATGTGCTAAATTAGGATGATCGGTATCCAACTTGCATATTTTTTATTCACTCTTAAGGTTTAGTGAAAGGTATAAATTATATGACCCAATATATCAAGGGTTCCGCTGAGTTTGTTTGATTACATAATTTGATGCGTCAAAAATGGAGGGACAAAGAAGAAGACGTTCGACAAATATTCCGTTCAATCCAATAAATTAACAAATGAAGAAAGAAAACAGAGACAGGATGGAGATATGGGCTTGCATTGGAATTACTTTTCTGTGGCAGAAAAGATACATTTTCCTTAAATAGTTCAACATAAATTTAGGGGTAGGCAATGCATGACGGCCACTGCAAACATGCTTAGTTGAATAAGACTTGAGGACCCCATCGCGTGCATGTAAGTACAAACTTGCAGAAGCATCTTAAGAGTTGACGGTAGTGACCAGTGAGTGAAAAGGACAAGGTAAGCGTAATAGAATCTGAAAACAAAACAAAAGATAAAGAAAAACAAATACAAACACGGGAAACGTTTTGTTCATTCATCATTCTAAGTTTTTATACATAGACATCATTATTGCAATTTTCACGCACAAGTACCTAAACATGTTAGATGCCCATCGTCACGATCACACGTAGAAACGCGGTACTTTGTCCGTGTACTCATCGTCAATCTCGGGTAGAAGTACTATTCATTAGGTTTGTTGAATCATGTGTGCCTTCCATCATTCCGGAAATATTATTACCTTGTCTCACTATTAAAACTAAAATTTAAGTAAATGATATGAACCAAAATTTTTAAATTTTGATTGGTTAGTTAAACAAATTGTGGTTATGTCATATGTGTACCCTCCATTTATTATTTCTTCATTTTTTAAATTGATATTACAGTGGTTGAGAAGACTAAGTATCTACTACCGATTTCACAATTTAAATTTAACCTAAATATCTTATTCACCATCTTTTTGTTCTATCTCAAATTGCCTTAACTCACATATATCTTAATTCTCTCAATCTATTGAGTCTTAGACGCATGTATAAAGAGTAGAAG
>JAOSBO010000002.1:31998534-32013268 GCA_027563915.1 Erythroxylum rotundifolium
AGAGGTAGAGCTATCACAAGTTTATGGTAGAGAATGGACTAAGCAGATTTTATAGTGAAATTATCCCAAAAACAAGTTGCCTTGAGTGAAGTCTCTTTTACTCAACCTCTTCGATTAAATTCTTATAGTGTTTATTTTCTTGGCACTCTTTCAGGCTGCTTTGATTGATTTCTGAGGAAGTGATTTTTACCAATTTCTTACTCTTATTTTAAGCATGGTTGGGATTTTCTTTTGCACTTATGTCTCTTTGACTCTTATAAACTTTTCCCAGGAATATAAAGGTCTAAGTGTGGGAGAATTTGATTGAGCCTAAGTTTAATATATAAATTAGTGACATTTTCATGACTTTTACTACACTTCTAGGCTCTTATTTCTAGATTTTATGCTTAATTTGAGTCTTGATTGTCCACCTTTATTTTATGTAGTTTGAGAGTAAAATTTGTCACAAATCAGTATTAATTGCACTAATTAATTTTTTTGAGAACAATTGATACTGTAAACTACCATTTGTTCATTGTAGGAGACTCAAGGAGAAGAGACTTAAGATGATGTAGAGCCAAGGAAAGGTTAAAGTCAAGTCAACAAGTGGACATGTGCAACAGGAAGTTCACCGCAGTGAAAGGGATGTATTGTCGTGGCGAAGTATGAAGAATTCCAAGTAGAACTTTCAGGAAAAGTTTGTCGCGGCGAAATTAATTTTGCCGTTGCAGCGAAAGAACGAACAAGGCTGCTAAAACTTTTGGGAAAAGTTCACCATGACGAACTCATCTGTCGCCGTGGCAAAACTTCGAATACTCGAACCATTTTTAGAAGTTTACCCACCGTGTAACCCGATCCATAACCCATTTCTTTTAAAAAGTAACCATTTTAGGTTAAGAGAGAGCCGACACAATAAGAAGAAAAAAAACAACACTCTCACTCTCTAAACCTTTGGACACTCCACCATCTACTCTCCTCCACTTCATCGTCAACTCCTTCACTGACAGCTGCTACTATGGATGTTTGCAGTGGGTTCCCGGTTGTGAATTCTCTTGGAGTAATGCTTGGCTAAGCACCTCTTTCCTCTTGAAAATGTGGCATTGGCTAGAGTTCAATGGGCTTCAAAAGGGAGTAGTTTATTCCATTTTTGTCCAAATCTCCAAAGATCTAACCTCTTCCTTGCTAATTTTGTTTGCATATCATGACATATTGGCTAGCTTAGTTCCATTCATCAGGTTCCGATTAAGTGAAACGAACCGAGGTTGCATTCTATACTGAAATCCTTGGAATTAAAATTTTTGATTTGGCCTCCAAAGATAAGAACAAAAGGGCTCGAATCACAATCCCATAATGAAATCCATTGTGATTCATTCTCATTTCCACTTCAGAATAGGCGACAAATGAAGCTTCCTAATTGGAGGCCGATGTTCAGCCTTAATCTGTTGATAAATCAAACATTTAGCTACACAATCTGTTACTTGCTTCCTCATCCTTGGCCACCAGAAATGTTGCTTAAGCATATTATACATCTTGGTAGTACTAGGATGCATAGCATAAGCTGCTACATGCACCTCCTCTAGAATTTCCTTTCTCAATTCATCCACATTAGGCATACATAACCTCTATTTTATCCATAATGTTTCATCTCTCAATTCAAATTCAGAATATGAATTCATCTTAATTTTCTCAATCAATTTCACCATTTTAGGATCTTTACTCTGAACTCTTTTAATCCTATCATGTAACATTGTCCTCAGTTTTTGTGTAGCAATCAAGGCTTCATTTTGCTCTAAATTTACTCCACATTCAAAGCTCTCAATTGAATCAAGCTTGGTAACCTCGATAATTGAATCTAAGCTACACTATTATTTGACTTCCTACTCAATGTATCAGCCACTATATTAGCTTTCCTTGGATGATAATTGAAAAGTTATAATCCTTTAACAACTCAATCCATCTTCTTTGTCTTATCTTCAATTCCTTTTGACTCAGTAGATACCCCAAGCTCTTATGATTAGTGTATATCTGGAATGTCTCTCCATATAAATAATGTCATTATTTCTTTAGAGCAAAGACTACTACTACAAGCTCTAAGTCATGTACCGAATAGTTCAGCTCATGAGACCTTAATTGTCTCTATACATAGGCTATCAGCTTGCCATACTGTATCAACACACATCCTAATCCTTGATACGAAGCATCACTGTATACTACGTCACTAGGGAAAAATCAACACTGATGTTGTAGTCAACCAATGTTTCAGTTCTTCAAAACTTTTTTGATGCTCGTCATTCCATTTGAAGACCACATTCTTCCTCAGAAGCTTAGTTAGAGGTGCCGAGGTCAATGAGAATCCCTCGACAAACCTCTGATAATATCTGACCAATCCTAGGAAACTCCAGATTTCAGACACATTCTTTGGAGCCTCCCATTTTATTATTGCCTCTATCTTCATTGGATCCACTTGAATACCTTGCCCATTTACTATATGACCCAGAAACACTACTTAATCAGCCAAAACTCACATTTACTGAATTCAACATATAGTTGTTTCTCCATCATAATCTGTGTATCACTTTTAAGTGTTTAACATGCTCTTCTCTACTCTTTGAATACACTAAAATGTCATCAATAAACACTATCTCAAAGTGATCTAGGTAAGGCTAAAACACCTTATTCATCAATGCCACAAATACAGTTAAGGCGTTAGCAAACCCAAACGGCATTACTAAAAAATCATAATGTCCATATATACTCCTGAAAGCACTCTTTGGTACATCAGCCTCTCCTATCTTCAGCTAATAATACCTAGACCTCAAATCTAACTTAGTGAACACCTGAGTTCCTGACAACAAATCAAACAAATCATTGATTCTAGGCAATGAGTACTTGTTCTTCATTATGACCTGATTCAGTTCCCTATAATTGATGCAAAATCTCAACGTTCCATTCTTTTTCATAACTAAGGCTGGAGCCCCCCAGGGTGAAACACTGGGTATAATAAATCCCTTATCCAACATCTCCTGTAACTAAGTCTTCAACTCCTTTAGTTTCACAGGTTCCATCCTCTATGGGGGAATAGATATAAGAGCAGCACCTAGAACTAGGTCAATTATGAACTTTGTTTTCCATTTAGAGGTAGGCTAGGTAACTCTGCGGGAATCACATCCAGAAATTCCCTATCCACAGGAATGTCCTGCATATTCAGCTCAGTTTGGGTATCAATAACGTGGGCCAAATAAGCCTTACATCCTCTTTGCATCAATCTTAAGGCATTCATAAATGAGTTCATCCTGGTTGACACTGCTTGGCTAATACCTCTAAGCATTAGTCTCGATTGATTAAAAGATTCAAATATTACCTGCTTAGTATAACAATTCATAGTGACCCTATAAGTAGTGAGCCAATCAGTTCCTAGGATAACATCGATTTCCTTTAGCGGTAACATTATCAAGTCTGCCTCCATCTCTTCCTGATTAATTAGAATCAAACACCTCTTGCAGACTTCCCCTATCACGGTGGCACTACTTATTGGTGTGCTCACCTCTAATCTATATCTCAATAAACTTTTGTAACAATGCAACCTAGATGCCATATGCGATCTGATAAAAGAATGCTTAGATTTAATATCTAGCAATGCATAAGCCTCAAATGTATATATAAGTAACACACTTACAATGACATCTGAAGAGTCTTAAGCCTCTTGTCTTGTCATGGTATAGACCAGGACTGAGACTACAGTTAATTGCTCTGTACCTCAGTCCTGATAATAGGACTCCCAAAACTCATTCAACCTCTGCCACACCTTCTCTGTCCGGACCTCCTAGCTTGACTTTATTGAACTATAGTTTCTGTTGCAAGACTTCCTCTCCTACTGGACTGTGCTTCAAACATCACAGAACAATCCCTGACCTAATCATCAAATAAGCCGTATGGAAGGCAGGCTCCTGTTAACTTCCAACATTCACCACTGTGCTTCTTCCCATAATGCTCATAATTCAACCACTAACCTAATACTGCACCTTTACTATTAGCAGATGAACAAAACTACCCCTCGGTCTAAATCCTGGCTATCTTGATCCTATTGGTGCTCTGAAAGCTCGGTTCTGATGCTTGCTAAACCTTCTGTAAGAACCACCTTAAGATACCCTGGGCCTCTTCTATCTAGACTCTGATCTATACTTAGACTGATTGTCCTTTAATAACTGCTCAATGCAGATCGAGGCAGTTCATAGTTCTGTAAAATTACCCAAGTTAGAAATAGCTAACCTCGTCCTAATTTCCATGTTCAGTTCGTCTTCAAATCTCCTGCACTTGTCTTCTTCAGTAGGAATTAAGGTAGTAGCATATCCCATCAGCTCATTAAACTTAACTTCATACTCTACCACAGACAATCTATCTTGTTTTAAATCCAAAAATTCCTTTCTCTTTCTATCCATGTAGATCTTATGCATGTAATTTTCCTTGAAGACCCTCAGGAAGTCTTCCCATCTCATACTACAAGGCCTGGTGGTACTACTAGGAACAATTTTCCACCACTAGTAAGTTAGGCCTTTTAGTAAGGAAACTGCATAGTTAAACCTCTCTTTGACTCACAATCCATCTGGTTAAAGACTCTCTCTAATCTTTAGCCATCTTTCGCCCTATACAAAGTCTATACTTCCATAGAAGTCCATATCCCCCCTGCTTTTACAATTTATCATACCTTCTTTCCCTTCTCTCGAGAATCCTTAGAGGCATTTCCTAAGGTCGAGGCCTAGACGACTCTCTATTGGCTCTTTCTGATCCTAGGTCAGCTGATTGTTCCACTTGATCAACTATGGCGAATGACCTTTAAGAGACAATAACTTTGATTACCATCCGAACTTCTCTCATTATTTTATGCCTATTATTTCTATCCCTATGGATGCCAACCATGCTCTGATACCACCAATTGTAGCACCCACTCCCATATGCTACATGTCTGTATGCGCTTCAGATGTTCACACATATATCTGATGGAAGTGGTGTGCTAACTTAATCACTTTCACTATAGCATGGCATCATAAATTAAAATCATAAATAACACAATGCCTAAAACACAAAATTTTCTCATTTCATTTCATAAACCATGACTTACAATGTAGCATTACATGCAACATCCATGATTATCCAATAATAACCTATCAGAGTCTACAGCTCTGTCTACAAAGTGTGATAGCTCTATCTACAAAGTGTGCTATATACATGAGGAATTAACAAAAAATAAAACTAATCCTTCAGTCACAGTTGAACAAACTTTGAGCTATAACTTCTATCCAAAAGCTTCAAAAGCTATACAAGATCTCTTCTAAGAAGTTTTAGAAGCTAAGTTGTCGCTCTCTCGAATCTAAAAATATTAACATTGCAATTTGATTAAGTTTTACGAACTCAGTTGAGTAACCATCCACGATGGTTCACTCTTGTCATGTAACATAACAATTCATGTTATCATATATTTCACATCATCTCAATTATCATCATGTAATATCACGAAACACTTTTTTTATAATTCTCAAATTTCAAAATCCATAAAATTTGTCATTTCATTACGATCATGCATAATATATTCATCGATAAGCATTCACACATTTCATACAATAAAAGTCCTTAAAACATTGTAATTTCTCAATTCATTCATATCATATGTGTATGCAATGTTTATAAGACTCAAATTCTTATATTACATTATTGTGACTAAGTGCCTTTTTCACTGTCCCGTATTCGTTGTAGATACCGAGCTCTATCATACTGTCCCTTATCCATTGGGGATGCAGGGCTCATTTTACACATTAAGATATAGGCTCTTACCACAGATGTCTGAGCTTTAAGCTTTTTTTCACTGGCGGCTCTGGTCACAACTGCCTTTATTTATCATGCATTCATGGAATAAAATGCATTTCACACATTTAATTATCATATTTAATCCATTGCATTCGCATCCATTATCTCATTCACATTGATCATCAGACTTGGTCCAACATTCAACACATAAGTTGAGAACAAATTTATTCAATCACATTCACATTCAAGGAACCTTTTAATGTCTTTTTTCATGCATCAAATACCTTGAACATTTTATGTCCAAAATTCAATATACATACATTACGTATCAATTCAATTTAGAATCAAACAAACAATTAAGATGAGACTTAGATTACTCACAATTGCTCCTTTAGCTTATAGCCTTGAAGTCTCGACAATATTTGGAAGTGGTGGCTCAACGTGTTCTTCTATATGCAATCACATACATTTTCACATTATGACATTCCACATTCAGATGAATAAGCACATATATAAATATGTCATGTGTATTATGCATGTTCAATGACAACTTCTTAGGTATGTTTCTTTAATACACATTATAATCAATTTATAACATCTTCCAATCACTATTTAATCCATAATACACTTTACTCACCTTAATCCTTTCACTCACATAAATTAAATTCATTAAAGAACTCATTTAAACCTTATTACCTTATATGGAAACATCCTAGCATTGGTTGGTTCAAACTCCACTCAAAAGACAACTCTTTTTCTATCTGGACACGATTATGGTGTCCCTACAATGTTCGTTATAGAAACATTTTCTAACTAGGCAACGATTGTGCTGTAAGGGCCATGATCATTATAGAAACTTTATTTTTTCAGGTGACGATCATGCTATAAAGGCCATGGTCCTACCCTGCATTTTCTTCCTTTATTCACACAAATTTAACAATTAAGCAAACATTAATTCTGTGAGAATCCCACATTGGATAGAGAGGAGAATGAAGTATGCCTTACAAAGAGATATCTCTCCCCTAAAGATGCGTTTTCCCAACCTAGAGCAAAACTGTGAGGGTTTGGGTTGGGTCTAAAGCTTAGAGTGGGCAATATCTGTGGGTGGGTGGTTTAAACTGTTACAAATTGTATCAAAGTCAATTCCCAACCCATTGTGCCAACAAGAATGCTAGGCTCAAAACGGGGCTAGATTGCGAGAATCTCACTTTAGTTAGAGAGGAGAATAAACTATACCTTATAAGGGTATGGATAACTCTCCCTTATAGACGCATTTTCCTGACTGGGTTGGGAAGAGCAAAACGGTGAGGGTTTAGGCTGAGCCCAAAGCCCAAAGCGGACAATATCTGTGGGCGGGTGGTTTGGGCTATTACAAATAGTATCAGAGCTAGTTCCTGACCTATTGTGCCAGCTAGGATGAGGGGCCCAAAGAGGGGTAGCTAGCTAGGGCGATGGGCCCAAAGGGAGGTGGATTGTGAAAATCCCACATCGGTTGGAGAGGAGAACAAAGTATGCCTTATAAGGGTAAGCATACCTCACCCCCAAAGATGCATTTTCCCAACTGGACTTAGGAGAGCAAAATCGAGAGGGTTTGGGTTGGGACCAAAACCCAAAGTGGACAATATCTGTGTGTAGGTGATCTGGGTTGTTACAATTGGTGTCAGAGCCAGTTCCCCACCCTTTGTGCAGGCAAGGACGCTGGGCCCAAAGGGGGTGAATTGTGAGAATCCCACATCGGCTGGAGAAGAGAACGAAGCATTCCTTATAAGGGTATAGATACTTATCCCCCATGGATGCATTTTCTCGGTTGGGTTGGGAAGAGCAAAATCGTGAGGGTTTGGGCTAGGTCCAAAGCCCAAAGCGGACAATATCTGTGGGCGAGTAATTTAGACTATTACAAAATCTATATCAAAATTTCCAGAATTCCTATCATAAGCACAACATCATTTCATACTAATTCAAATACCAGTTTGATTTGATTGCATTCCCTTATCAAATTTTAATCAATTGATGAAGCATCTTCAACTACATATACCATTCATGAAATCCAGAATATCACATTCATAGCATGAAGCAATTTATCCACTAGGTTTTGTCCTCATTTTAAGCCCAATCGAAGTCTAAAAGCATTATAATTATATACTTCATCCTTAGTTGGTTCAACCATTGTATGATCAAAGCATTTCCATGAAAAATCACTGTCCATGATTGTTGCAGAAACTAATCTTCCAATTTTCCTGGAGTTTTCCAGTTTTTCTCAAGATAAATTTTTATGTCAGTTTTGTATGACCATTATGACCTAGAAACTGAGATATTTTGGCAACAACTTCTTCTGATAAAAATTTCATCTATGTATTAAGTTTCTAATGACATTAAATTCATGCATTTTGGTTTAGTATTATCTAAGTTATAACAAAAATACTACAAAATTTTCTCATACCTCAACAACACACTGTTTTCAACTTCCATCCAAATTTCAAAACCCTTGAAGACAGAATTCAAATTCTATTCCTTCATGAAAATTGTAGCCTTATGCTTATATTTTACTTTAAAGTAAAATTCTTCTAATTGGGATATTCATAGATCAAGATATGGCCAAAATACAGATGCATGTTTAGTTTAAATACTCCACATAACATGCTCTAGCATATTACATTGCCAAAATTCTATCATTTCTCTTTCATTTCAAGTTGATGAATCAGTTAAACCTAAATTTTCAGTTCAGTATTCTCTATTCACAATTCACAAATTCACGAATGATCATCACTCAAAATCAGAACTTAGTTCATACTTTTTCTATCACATTTTTTGTACTTTTGTCTACTCCACTAATCTTCATTTAACTCCAATTATCACAATCCTTTCACATTTTCTGCAATTTTCACTTGATAGCATCATTGAAATTACTTCTTCTTAAACCATTCACACATGCATCAATCTACAAGCATGGAAACATACAACCCTCACGCATGCATCCATTTACAAACAATAAAACCTCATCAAAATGTCATTTACACTACCTATAAAACTTAAAGCATAACTTACTTGATATCAAGAAATATGTCTAGAAGTGGGGAGAGAAAATTAGAGGTTTTGGTGGATGGTGAAAAGATAAGAATAGAGAGAAACAAAACAACATATGGATTGAATTATTTTCTTTACAAGGCGTATTAAGCAAAAACTAAAGACATATGAACAAGTTAGGATTTGGTGGTAGAAGAACAAAGGAGAGAGTTTTGGTGATGGTTGATTTTAGTGAAGCAAGCAAGTAAGAGAACTACTGAAACTTCCTTGCCATAAACATGACTTAGGTATCTCATTTGTGTCTTCACACATGTCTTCCTTTTGTCATGCATGTAAGGCTACGATTTATCTCTTAGCTATTTGTCCATATTTCACACATTAATTAGTCCATTTGTCCTTCATCTAAGGTACCGAAAACCACAATTCCATTTGTCTCTTATTTCTACAATTTTCCTAGTCGAAAATACTCAAAAATTTTAGAAATTTCCAAAATGTCATAAAAATGCAAAATTAATTTTAATATACACCAATTCAATTTTTCAAGACAATAACCCACAATTCATATTTTAATTGCATTAAAATCTCTTATACCTAGAAAATGTCAATGAATACATGTATAATTATTTTAATGAGTGTTAACATAATTCACATGTATGAGTTTGCAATATAATGCATGAAGTGTACTTCTAAATTCTCAATAAGCTCTCACGTATAATATCCTAGGGTTCTAACACTGATCATGGGATAAAAGGGATGTTACATTCATATTGCATTGCTTGACTCCCCCAAAAGCTTTGTGCTCAATTTCCTCTGGAAGATGACATGGTTTTCCATAAATCAGTTGGTATGGAGACATGCCAATGGGTGTCTTTTATGTGGGTCTATATGCCTAAAAAGCATCTTTAAGTCATTGGCTCCAATCTTAACGATTTGGGCTTACCATTTTCTCAAGGATTGACTTAATTTCTCTATTTGAAATTTTTGCTTACCCGTTTATCTATAAATGGTAGTTTGTAGATACCTTGTGAGTGACATGATACCTCTTTGAAAGATTTATCACCAATTTTTTACCATAATGGAGTACCCCTTTCACTAGTTAATGCTTGCAGTGTTCCAAACCTAGCAAAAATGTTATACTTAACAAATTCTATAACAACTTTAGAATCGTCATTCCTAGTGGCTTTAGCTTTCACCCATTTAGAAACATAATCCACAACTAATAAAATGTAAACAGAAAAAAGAGGAACTGGTCCCATAAAGTCAATACCCCATACATCAAAAATTTTACATGCACTGATTAGAGATAAAGGCATTTGATCTTTATGGGATAAATTACCTTGTTTCTGGCATTGTTCATATGCTTTACAAAACATATGGTAATCTTGAAATATATTTAGTCAATAAAAACCAAATTCAATTATTTTTCAAACAGTTCTTTCAGGCCCAAATTGACCTCCACAAGTATACAAATGACAAAATTTTAAAATAGATTCGCATTCATATTCAGGCACACATCTCCTAATTACTTGGACAGAACGACACTTCCATAATTGAGGGCCATCCCAAGTATTATATTTTGAGTCACTCTTTATTCCATTTCATCTAGCTTTACTCAAATCATTAGGTATCTCATAATTCACTAAATAGTTTACAATATCGGCATGCCATAGACCTTGTCTTAAAGGGTGAGTAATTACTCATTTAAAAATAGCTCTTAGAATGGTATTGAGTGCTCTTCTTTCAAAAATCAACTAAGGTGGTCCTTAACTGAGTTTTGTATACCTTTCTTATCTTTGATCTCCAAATTAAACTCTTAGAGCAGTAGAATTCGTCTAATAAGCCTTAACTTCACTTCCTTCTTTAATAAAAGATACCTTAATGTTACAAGATCAAAATATATAATGAATTTAGGTCTAAGAAAATAAGGTATAAATTTATCTAAAACAAACACAATGGTTAAAAGCTCCTTCTCTATGGTGGAGTAATTGCATTGTGTTAGACCGAGAGATTTTGAAGCGTAATAAATGGCCATAAGTCATCTTGCCACATTTTTGACTGAGGACGGGACCTACAACAAAATTGCTAGCTTCACATATAATCTGAATAGGTTGAATCAAATTAGGGGGTTGAATGATTGGTGCCGAAGTCAAAAATTCCTTTAACTTGTTAAAAGCTTCTATGTATCCCTCATCAAATTCAAAAGGCACATTCTTTTGTAACAAATGATAGAGATTTGTCAAAATCTTACTGAATTATTTGATAAACTTATGATTAAAACCTACATGGAAAAGAAAAACCTCCCTCTGATTTATGAGATAGGGTAAGTTTAGCCCAATTTATACCTTAGTTTTATCAACCTGAATCCCTTTAGAAGAAATTATATGTCCTAAAACTATTCCTTCTTCAACCATAAAATGACCAATTTTGAAATTTAGAACAAGATTAGTTTTTTTTATTTTTTATTTAAAGGTGGGCGGCACCACCGGCATAATTTTATTTATATCTCAAAAAAGGCAAGCTATTACATTCTGTCCAGATTAAACCTCGAATAACTCGAGGCAAAGAACTTAAGGTGCTAAAGCAAAAATTACATTTGTTTAACCTACTCAGTAGAGCCATTGAGTGAGCCACTTGGTTGGCCTCCCGGAATGCATGAGAGACGAAAGAACCTGTCCGCTGAAAGAGGATTTTAATACATAATTTAGATTATCCAAGCATGCATCAAATGAATCCCTATAGGCAGTATAATCATCCATAAAGACCTCAATAATATGCTCAAAATATTGGGAGAAAACACTTATCATACATCTTTGAAAGGTGGCTAAGGCATTGCAAAGGCTAAAAGGCATTCTTTTATAAGAAAATGTACTAAATGGGCATTTGATGGTTGTTTCCTCTTGATCTTCTAGAGCTACAATTTTTTTATAACCTGAATATCCATCAAGAAAACAATATTAACATCATATCGTAAGTCATTCAAGCATTTGATCGATGAATGGGAGTCGAAAGTGATATTTACATGTAGGAGCATTTAACTTCCTGTAATCAGTACATACTCGTCATCCATTTTTAATTCTTATAGGGACAATTGTTATTCTCATTTTTTACCACTACAATCCTAGTCTTCTTTGGGACCACTTGGACTAAACTTCCCTATTTACTATTCAAAATTAGATAGATTATAGCAACTTGAAGCAACTTTAGGATCTCCATCTTCACTACTTCCATAATCAGAGGATTCAATTTCCTTTGTGATTCTCTTGATGGTTTGTGATATATGCTTAATTGATTATACATTTATTCCATAACACTTAGTGATTAATGCTATGAAATGTTTAAGAAACTCATTTTGGTTTATATTTGGCTTTAGGCACAACTTGGAAGCATAATAGCTAAAGTGAATTGAAAGTACATTCCTTGAGTCTTCTTCTTAAGATTCACACTCAATGTTCTTTATGGAACAAGAAGAAGAAGGATTACAATAAAAAAGGAGACCAAAAAATGCATAAAATGAAGAGTATGAATCTCACCATTAAATTATAACCATGACAATTAAGTTATGACTGTGACACTCATCTCATAATTTGGAAGCATAATAGCTAAAGTGAATTGAAAGCACATTCTTTTAGTCTTATTCTTGAGATTCACACTCAATTGTCTTCATGGAACAAGAAGGAGAAGGATTATAGCAAAAAGGAGACTAGAAAATGCATAAAATGAAGAGTATGAATCTCACCATTAAGTCATAGCCATGACAATTAAGTCATGACTGTGACACTCATCTCACACCTTCCTTGTATAGGTGTGACATGGTTTTCACACCCATGACAATTAAGTCATGGGTGTGAAAACCATGTCACACATATACAAGGAAGGTTCACAGCTGTGAGCCTTAATAAGGCCATTCACGGGCGCGACCACCATACTCATGCCAGTAACTCTTATGACTAGCACCTGAAATCCTAGTTTTGGTATAAATATAACATGTTGATGACAAAAAGAGTTTGAATCATTTTTTAGGATTCAGGAAAAGAATGAGGGCAGAGTTTACTCTTTAGAGACACTTTTGGAGGGTTAAGCTTCCCGAAACTAGTTTGAAGGTGATATCGATGCCAAAGAACATGGTTAAGCATATATCTCATTATGTTTGTTGTTCTTTCTCTCTTTAGGGATTGATTATGTTATCTTATGCTTATAGGTTTGGATTTTCATGTATAAATGATTGTTTCATTCTCGTTAGATTGTTTGTGTATGAACCTAGTGTTAGAATCTTGAATACAATATGTAATCATTGTGTTTGGATTCATTTGTGGCAACTAATAGTGTCAAATCATTTGGGATAACATAAATTTGGTTAGATGACCTGAGATTATACTATTTTTTCCTTAATTAATTTTCTTTCCTAACTCATAATGCAGCTATTTGATTAATTCTAGAGAGCATATTATAGGTTGTTTGAAGCTATGTTTAATTAAAGAGCTTGTTTTAATTAAACATAACTTAAGGAAAAACTAGGGTTAAGAGAGCTTGTTGTTAACCTACTACTAATAGTTGTTAGGAGAGGTATGAGAATAATAATTCAATGAAGTATGTTTAGTTGTGTATAGGCCGAGACTGAATTGATGACCGGATCCCTAATGCATTTATCACTTTTCTTGTGTTTAATTATTTTCTTTAATTTTCTTCATTAGTTTAGTTTTATTTTATTTTATTTTTTGAAAACCAATACAACCCTTGAACCTAAACACTGATTCTTTTCTTTTCAAAAGTTTACATACACTCTTTATGGGATTGACCTAGACTCATCATTCACTATAATTTAAGGTCTATTTATTTTGTGTATTGTTACGACACACTACTAGTTTGGATCCTTCTTCTAAAAGAATTTAGTGCATACGTGTTGAAGGGCTTATACTTTTAATGTCAGCTATGGTCCACCCTATAGTTGTAATGTGGTCCTTAAGCACTCGAATGAGCTTTTCCTCTTAAATCTCGGTTAGATTCTTCACTATGATTATTGTCTCCTTCTCTAAAAAATACATACTTTAACTACTTTGATAATTGCTTCGGTTTAATTATAGGTGCCTACACAACCAAAGGTAAAGATTTCATATGAGATATTGGCAATTCAATCTTTGAAGGTATATACCTTTTTATCATTGGTTACAGAGATTACAATGCTAGCACAATCTCTTTCATCTCATTTGTAATAAATAAGTGAGAATTCTACATAGTGTTTTCTTCTAAACTCATGGAAAGACGGCTTCTAACTCATCCTTAGCCTTCATGTCCAAAACTTATTGAGACGAGTAATCAATGACATCAATAGATGAAAAAGAGTGAACATCACTGATGAACGTCATTGCTTTAAAAATATTAAAGCGAACTTCTTCACCATCAAACTTGTTTTTGATGTTTTCAAGAATGTTCTCCCTCTATGATAATGCATAAAAATATGCTAGAAAAACTAACTCGTTAACATGTACTAAGACATCCTCTATAACCCCTTTAGGAAAAACGTTAGATCTATCTACTAGTTAAATTATGACACACATTTCTTTGAAAGGCCCCGTTTTCAACAAAGTGTAAATACAATACAACATGATATTAATTGAAGCTCCTAGATCTAACATTACTTTTTCAAATCTAGTTCCACCTAATTTGCAGGGATTTGTAAACATACTTGTATCCTTACACTTTGGTGGAAGTTTCCTTTGTATGACTGTACACGCATTCTCCCCCACACTCATTTTCTCATATCCTCTCAATCTTTTTGAAAGTGCATAATTCCTTGAGAAATTTGGCATATCTTGGAACTTGTTTTATGACATCAATAAGAGGCATGTTCACCTCCCACACTCATTTTCTCATATCCTCTCAATCTTTTTGAAAGTGCATAATTCCTTGAGAAATTTGGCATATCTTGGAA
>JAOSBO010000002.1:32082464-32095858 GCA_027563915.1 Erythroxylum rotundifolium
ATGAATTAGGAGTCAGCAAATGCATAAATACTTAAGAAAGCAGGGCCAATTCATAGTATAAATCTGGTTCAATCACCTGGACTCACCACTACTATAATATTAGCCTAGTTATTTTAGTTTGAATATCTTTACAATGCGCTATCAGCGAGACACCTGTTAGAAAGGAGAAAAGCTTGAGAAAGATTAAAAAAAAAGAAGAGGGAACATAACTTTATGCATTCCCTCTATACCCTATAAGCTGCTTATCTGACCTTCGTCAAGATTAGTTAAAAGGAGTTTAGATAAGGTATTTGGAAAGCTTTTAAAGATTCTTAAAAACTATTATAATAATATTACTTTTCTTGAAAGTTTAAAACAAACACCTTTTTATATCAAGTTCATAAAGGAGATCTTATCCAAATAGGGAAAAATATGAAGTTATAACCTTAAGTAAGGAGTGTAAAGTCATGAATCAAAATGGAACACCTCTAAAACTTAAGGACCTTGGCATCTTCTCCATGCTTTTTACTATTAGTGACATAAGCTTTCATTATATTCCATGTTATCTAAGGGCAAGTGTTAGCCTTACTCCTATATATATCTATAAGATACTCAAGGTATCTCAAACTTACTATCATTTCTCTATAATTAGCATATTGTTCTATCAAACATCCGTTGGGTATACTAGAAGATGTGTCCATCAAAATTTGTAAATTGATTATTCTCGTGGATTTTGTGATCTTGGATATGGTAAAGGATAGAATGTGTCTTTTGATTTTAGAAAGAACTTTCTTGTCTAGTAACTAGGCCTTAATCGATGTTTATGAAGGAAATCTAACTCTAATGGTTAGAGATGGGGAATTGCAATTCAAAACATCTAAAGTAAAGAATCATGTCAGTCGTATCTGTACAAAATGCTTTAATTTTGATTTAGTTAACAAGGAAGCAATTTATGTTATATAGGAGGAAAATCTAACGGATATAAAAGGGAAAGATTTAAAGCTGAAGGAAGCAAAGTGAATGGGTGAACCTATCATGGGAAAACATATAGTGTGCCTAAAAACTAATCATTTTATTCTGAAAACAGAAGAAGAGTAAAGTTATAGAGGGACTTCAAGCTAGATTATTCCCATAAGTGGGGTACTATTAGCTGTAAGTTGATGGAAAGGAGTCAAGCTTATCATATAAAACAAGTTCTTTTTGAAAGGTAACCTAACATTTTTACCTTTTATGTTTCCTACTTTAGTGTTTTTAGTTGTTTGATTGATTAGATATTTGTTTCTTTAGCATCATTATTACTTTCTTAATCTTTTCTTATTGAATCTTAAAGGAACTTTCATGGTAAGTTCTTGAAATAAGTGTATTCTTTTTTTTTTAGGCCAACATATTTAGTTCTGTATTGACCCATTAGGGAAAAAAGAATGTGTCACTTTTTAATGCAAAATCTACACAATACAAGTTGCCATTTTTTTAGTGCTAAACCTATGTTATCCTAAAAGAAAAGACCAAAAAGTGACTGGATTAACCATTTTTTAATACAACCACTATATGTTAAGTTGTCTAACCCATTTTAGGACTATGACATCAAGTATACATAGCCCAATATATAGGAGTCAAAAGTTTCCAATTTGGTACCTATACAATCTTGTGTAAGCTTTATATTCCTACCTTGCCTTTTTTTATTTCTTCCTTCACATTTATGTCAAATAATATGCCCCTAAGTTTGTCAATATGCACATATGTTTCCGCAATACATGATAGCTACAAAGTTCATGCAAATGTTATTTATCAAGCTATATAAGACCTAAATAGTCCATATTGTATCATTCTTAACCATAATCCCTTCTAATTTATTTGGAATTTTAGTTTCCTTTTAGTTCCTAGAGTGATAACCAACCTCCCAAACCCTCCCTAACCATATATAGTGCAATCTACCATATATTTTTATTTTTCTTCACCACATTTTTAGCATCATCCATTTATTTTTCTATCACACCTCCACTTTGATGCATTATTGATTATTTAAACTTATGATTTATATTTCCTCCTTATCTTTAATTAAATATCCATTATGCATGAATCTTTAGAGTGCTTGAAAACTAACCTAGGTAAATTAGGAATTATTATATGTTCTTATGCTTACATGAATTACATAAGCTACTTTAGTATGTTTAACTTACATGATTGGTAAGTTTGGGTTCTAGATTAAACTAAGTGAAATGAAAATTGATATTTCAACTTCATAAGATAACATGATGGATATAATATACATGCATAATGAAAACACAAAGATTGGAATATTATAGGCAATTTGGATATCTTGTTTTATATTTTATTGCTCTAAACTCTACAACTACATATGTCTGTGATATTGATTGTCATTTTCCAAAAACTCGTTTATATTTTCTATAGATATTATATAATGGAAAGGACCTGGGGATCCCTGAGATCACCTAAGAGACCTACGCAACCACTTTCACATAAAATTGTTTTCTATTTTTGTTAGAATGTAGAAATTGATTTACTTGATAGCAATGCTTAAATGTGGGGAAGTTTGATATATGGTAAACAAAATTTCTTTTAGCATAATTCTTAAAGCACTAAGTTTGTGTTTTGGATCTCTTTATAGGAATTGATACTCAAAGTAGGCTATAGTTTATATTAAGTTTTATTTCAACCTCTTTAAGGACAAAAAGCGAGTTTATAAAAGAATCAAATCAATTTAGAACAACTTTGGAAGTTGTGAAGATAGACCTAATATCACAGTAGGAACATCACACTATGCTATTGATATTGTTTCGTCATGCCATATTATATTTCTCCTAGAAATACATCATCTAGGAAACACAGCACCTATATACTATCAAATTTGAGTCGTGTTTTAATAAAGGCTATTCTATTTCTTTTTTCACGTTTAACATATTCCCTGTGTTCAACAAATGTTTACCATTATGAAGTATACAAACTTTTATGTTTAGTCCATGTTGACAGTGTTGATTTATGAAAATTGTTATATAATATGGTGAAAAGCAATATGGTATATATACAGCCCTGATTGAGGCCATATTAGCCATTAACAATTTTGGTTTGAATTATTAAAAGAGGAGATAGTAGGAAATAAGGGAGTTTTTAACCATAAATGAGTTTGAGAGCTAAAAAAGTAAATTAGAGTACATACACAATAGCTAAAGTTCAAGTTAAAAGAAAATATTGGAAGAGAAATAAGTATTTTAAAAAGATCCAAAAAAATTCAAGGTTCAAGATTCATCATGATGATTTCTATTTTTTCTTTATATACATAAACTAATTAAGATATTGATCTAGGCAGGATAAACCCTAGGATTTAATGTTTTGAATTGATCTTTTTATTTAATGAAATACCTAGTTTACTTAGGATTTATCCATGCTCTTATATTGACTAAATTTTGAAGGAATGAAAGTTAAATGTTCAACAAGTAGATTCATACATCAAGATCAAGATATGAATTTTATGTTCAAATCACATGGATAATAAAATTTAAGTTAGTTACTCAAGAGAGAACTCTATAAGCATTCTAAATTAGGATAAAACTTTACCATAAGAATTCATAAATTGGACTAATGAATTTTTGGGTTGATTGATTAAAAACAGTTTTCAATTTATTCGATATAAGAATAAGGGCTCTGTTAATTAACAGAGCGAGCATAATTGTAACTTAATAATTTTTACCAATCTAAGAATAAAGTTCTTCATTACATCAGAGTGAAGCAAAAATATAATGAAGTCCTATGGAATATCTTACCTAGATTTAGTTTATTAATAGGTTGCTTTCTAATTGATCATTAATTTTGTTTGAAACTTTGAAACAATTCATTTATTTTCTTTTTTGATAAATCGTATTTGATAGTCTAGATAATTAGGATTGTGAAAAATTGGTAGTTAACAACTAGTCCTTAAGGGATTGACCTGTACTCAGGATATCTGCATATTTGATGTATTTTGCCTGATATTTTATACTTCTATTGTATATTTGGTAATTAATTTACTCTAAGTGTGTTTACATAGTACAATTAAGGAGAAGAATTTAGAGGAAAATAAGGAATAAAGCGAAGATTCAATGCATAAAAGGGATACACAGTCGTGCATCAGCTTGTTCACTTCTTCCAAGCCATGTAGATTCATGATTTTCAAAAATTTTGGTTATGTCATGACTATGCATCAGCCAAAATTATAAAATTCAATATAAAAGATCTTTTTAGGAGGCAAACAGGGGGGATGACTTTTGGAGATGATTTTATAAATGTAGAATGTATAGAAGGGACGATATTGATCTATTAATGTGGAAAACATAAAGAAATCATCCAAAGCTCCATCAAAATATAAGATCAAACCTCTATTTTACAATAACATTCAATATAAGAGAAAAGGAGATTTAGAATTATGAACTCTTTGTTTTCTATTTGTTTTTCTTCCAGTTTACGTTTGATTTCATTTTCTATTATGTGTAACTAAACTTCTTTAGTGTTTAGGTTAGATGAACCTATGTTTAAGCTATAATATGTTTTAATTCTTTATTTCATACAATTGTTTTGATTGATTTATTCCGATATTGGATTGCATGTTTAATATATGTTCTAACAGACCTTGGATATTAGATCATAATCTGAACTCATACATAGAGATTGAAAAATCCTAGGTTTAGATAAATATAATATAATTAAAAGGAGTTGATTGCAATCCTAGAGTTAGGATGACATAAATCTTTCAGATTAGGGTTAAACCTAATAAAGAGATTCATAATTGATAAAGCAATCCTATAATCTTTAACCCAAGTAATTTGGTTGAAAGCTTTAGGATTAGTTTTTAGATAACTCAAAGTCAGCTATTAGCATGCCATAGGAATCTCCAAGGTTCGATAAATCAATAAAACAATTAAATAATAAAAGATCAATCAATTAATCTTTTTTTGGGGGATTTGAAAACTAGATACTAATTCTCGATATTGGTAGTTTTCTAAGTGATTCATTATTTCTATGTTCAATGTAGCTGCATATTTTATTTTAATTTTTCAACATTTTATTTTCTTTATTAAAATCCAAAATCAATCCTTAGGCCAGATAATAGAAAAAGGTAATTAATAATAATCACTGTCATCGTGGGATTAACCTGTACTTGTCGGTACTAGCTATAGCTATATTATGCACTTGCAGTTATTACAACATTAACTAACTTAGAGAAAAAATCAATCAAGTTTTTAGGGATAGTGATATTAGGAAAATCTCTATTTTATTACTCTATCCATTTTTTATTTTATTGTATTTTATTGTTGTTTCTATTTTCTTTTCTTTGAATGAGCTTTGGTATTTATTTCTTATTGTAATTTATTGTAATTGTGGTTTATTCATTTAATACTTGATCATGAGTTTGTGGGTTATTGCAGGATGTAAGATGCATTATCATAGCCATAAGTCACAATGGAAGGATGGAGTATATAACACTTTTATGGAAAGCAAGATATGCCTTCACAACCTTTAACATCACCAAATGAGAGAGAGCCATTCCCTCACACGGTTTAGGAGGCTCAATCGATGTCTATGTCATGTTGCGACATTTATGGGAGTCCTTACTATAATTATGAATGTCGATCACTAACATATATATTGCAACAACCAAACATGTATAACCAACCTCAAGGCCCATCATGCCTGAATATGTATAATTCAGAATGGAGCAAACTTTATGGATATGGCTAGAATGACTATTCTCTAACTAAATATGTATAACAAGTTCAGCAATATGAAAGTATCATAGATAAATAATAAAATGCAAGAATAGCCAGTAACTATGAATTCAATAAGAGACTTTCTTCATCTGCATATGATGAGCATAATACTTTATATTGTTTGAGATTTTAAACATCTCATAGTGAGGAAGAATCAACAGTTGATTCCATGAATGAAGATACATTTCAAGAAGGTGAGGAGTAACTACTACTCTGAAAGATGTGATGGCTAAATTTATTCCAGAATTAAACATGAGGCATAAGGAAATTTAGGCTTGTATCAGAATATGGTGAATCGAATCGATCAACTAATGGAGATATTATCTACCAAACAACAAAGGAGTTTGCCTAGTCCCAAGAAATAGATTCTGAAGAATTCGGAATGGCAATCATCCTTAGGAATGGAAACGAGCTTCTAAAAGAAGACGATGAAGAAGATGAAGTCTCTATCTAATAAGAGGAAGTAGAGGAGTGGTAGGAGGTATTAGAAGAAGATAAGCCAGAAAACTTTGTTTAGAAAGAAAAAAGAAGAAGAAGAAGAAGAAGAAGAAAAAGAGTGCACAAAGGTGGTTAAGAAAGAACTAAAAAGGGAACCAAGTAAGGAAACTATGGATGAGGCATTGGTAGTGACCTAAAGTATGGAAGAACTTCCTCTAAGACAAACAGTTTAAGTTAGTTGATGATTTAGGGATTTTTGTTATCCCTTATTTTATTAACAGTTTGTCATTAGAAAGAGAATTACTGTAGTTAATTGTTTTTACTAATTTAATATGCCCTTTTGATTATCTTGCAAGATGTGGCTTGTTTATACGCTGTAAAATTGCTTGATAGAGAAAAGGGTGGAAGCAAGTCACTTATCACAGACCTAGGATGAAGGTAAACTTGTAGATTACATTGAGCTAATGATGTTAAACAAATTGCCTCTCGAATTAGGATAGATTTTATTTTGTGTTATTTTATTTTTATGTTTCTTATTGATTTTCATTTTTGTTTTTTACTTTTATGTTCTTTTTATCCCTTTTTCTTCATATTTTGCAACGATGTTGTGACTGTTAAATGATCAGAAATCAGAAAATCGTCTTATTCAAGAAAGTACCATCTTAGCCCTCTCACTTATTTATAAATTTTTATATTATGTAAATTAGGGACAATGTACAATTTTAAGTATGGGGATGAGATTAATAAATGTTTAATGATTTATTTAAGCTTATTATAATCTTTATTATAAAATTCTTTTAACTAATTTTCTTAATTGGTTGAAATATATCCATTAATACTATGTTTCATTATTGAATATTGAGATGAATTGGTGTGCAAAAGGATGATAGTTAGAATAAATTTGCTTTTAGTCATATTTTTAATAATCATTGAAATATTTAAGTTGAATCATATTGCATATTATTTACACAAACCATACCCATCTTTTTTGTGAGCTTTTGAGCCTAAAAGAAATTTTGTTTTAATTTTTTAATCTCTTTTTATTCTTTCATATGTGTTATCAATATGTAAAGTAATCATAGTTAAATGCACCTATAATGGAGTTTGATTATCAGGATAGACGCGTGGAATTAGCTAAGCATTTTCTTGCTTTTATTATGTACATTGAGACCATACTTGTTAAATTAGAAACACTAACATGATGAAGGCACTTATATTCAATAAATTGTTTAAGCCTTTTTCTTTGAAAATTACCACACCCTTAAATTTACCTTTAGGAATAACCAAGTTAAGCCTTAGCTTTTTTCGACTATTAAACCCACATATTAACCTTTATCCTTTTTTTAAGACCTTTGTATTGTTTTGAACCTTAAAATTTATTTACTTATTGAGATTCGAAATTCATGAAAGGTCTAACATTTCTTAAATTGTGGTATAGAATATTTGGTTTGATCAAATCATGAATAAGTTTATGGTACCAATAGATTTGCAATGAAGGGACCTATGTGTATTTTAAATGAAGTCTTGAAATATATTATGTAGTAAATTCCCTTTAACTTATTTTTATTATCCTAATGATACCATAACTAAGCCTCATCACATACTAATAAAGATCTTATTTTTGTTTCTAGTTGATACATAAATGGTAGAGATATGATTTTATTACAAGCCCATGGTAAGAGTTTTACTATGCATTGATTGAGAGTTTTTTGTACTTTTCATCCTAAACACTTGAATGCATTAAGTGAAATCTTAGTGAGGGTGTGAAGATTAATGCTTTTGAAATGCAATTATTGAGGTGATTATTATTAATATTGACTTAGAAAGTTATTTTTAAGTAATTTGATTCCAATTGTATTGTTAATTTGATTTGATATGATATTATGAATGGATAGCTTGAAATTGATAAGGAATTGATGTTGTAAGATTTACAATTTTGATTATGGTTTGCTTGAGGGCAAGCAAAAGTTTAAGTGTGGGGATGTTTGATAGGTTCATATTTGACTACATTTTTATACCCATATTTGATGTATTTTCCTTGATATTTTATACTTTGGTTGTATATTTGGTACTTAATTCGCTCCAAGTGTATTTATAGAGTACAATTGCTTCAAAGGCTAAAAGGAGAAGAAACTGGAGGAAAAAATGACATGATTCGAAGCACAGAAGGGATGTATGGCTACAAATCAACCCGTGCACTTCTTTCAAATAGTGTAGATTCATGATTTTAAGAGATTTTAGTTATAGAAGGTTCATGTATCAACCTATGCATTGGTCCAAACCCTAGAATTTAATAAAAAAGACAATTTTTGGATGTAAATAGGGGAGCAAACTTTTGGAGACGATTCTAGAAGTGGATAAACATCTAGAAGGGATGATATTGATCAAGGAACATAGAAAACACAAAGAAATCGTTGAAAGATCCAACAAAATACAAGATCAAACCTCTACCTTGCAAGAACATTTGATAGATTGGAAAGAGAGATTTAAAATTATAAACTCTTGTTTTTCTATCCTTTTTTTCTTCCAGTTTATATTTGATTTTTTTTATTATATGTAGCTAAACTTCTTTAGTGTCTAGGTTAGACCCTAGTTTGTCCCACAATATGTTTTAATTCTTTTATTTCATAATTTTTTAATTGATCTATTGCAATTCAATTATATGTTTAATATTTGATCATAATTTGATTTCATACATAGAGATTGAGAAATCCTAGGTTTAAATAGATCTACCATAATTAAGAGGAGTTTATTGCAACCATAAAGATAGGATGACACAAATCTTATAGATTATGGCCAAACCTAATAAAGGCATTCATAAATTAGTAAAGGAATCCTATAAACTTTAACCTGAGTAATTCGGTTAAAAACCATAGGATTGGTTGTTACTAGACTCAAGGTTAGCTATTAGCATATGATAGGAATCTCCCCAGTCCAATAAATCAACAAAATAATTGTATAATAAAAGATCAATCAATTAAAGGTTTTTATGGGGATTTGAAACCTATGTTTTAATTTTTTATAAAGATAGTTTTCTAAGTGATTCTTTATTTCTATGTTCAATATTACAGGCTATATTATTTTAATTGTTCAAGTTTTTATTTTCTTTATTAAAATCCAAAATCAATCCGTAGGCTAGATAATAGGAAAAAGGCAATTAGTAATAATCATTGTCTTTGTGGGATCGATTCATACTTGTGGGTAATAGCTATAATCATGTCATCCACTTACGATTGTAACAATATTAAATAACTTAGAGAAAAAGTCAATCAAACTCATCAATACTAGCTGCAACTGCATTGGCTTATGGAATAAAAAATTCACATCAACTACATATGGGAACTTTCATAAGGATAATCATCAACCTGAAAAAGACTTTGGTATGATAAACACTAAAGCGCAAATAAAATGCCCTAATTGCATTTGATTGGAGTGAAAAACGTGACTTGAATGTAAGGAATGTCAAATCTGGCCATTTTTTCATGACTCAATGTAAACACTTTTGGTAGTTAATATAATTTAACTTTTCAAAAAGAATATGGAGTAAAGAGAACACATTTATAATAAAGCCTTAGGAAGTGAATTTTGGTGCATATGAATTTGCTAAAAAAAATAAGTTGTGTATATTTCTATTTACATTTCAACAGTGAAATAAATGACAAAAAGAGAGATATAATATCATAAAGGACTTAAATATTAGATTTAGAAGTAATTTTCTCTTATTATATGAAAACTTTGTAAAACTTCTAAAAAAAGTTGCTCTTCTTTACTTCTGTTTTTTTCCTACAAAGCAACTACAAATGAGCTTTTGCTTTAAAATATTCTAATATATGTTTAATTGATTTTATAGCTATTTCATAACACTTAGCAATTAATGACATAAAATTACTTAAGATATTCACTTTGACTAATATGTGATTTTAGGCACGATTCCAAAGCAAAGAAGTTAAAATGAGTCGAAAGCATGATATTTGGGTCATTTTGTAAAGACTAATACTCACTTGTCTTAATGGAGCAACAAGAACAAAATTAAAAGACAAGAAGAAGACAAAAAAATGAAAACATAAAGAAGATTTAAAGTTGCTCACGATTGTGCATGCAATTACGTGAATTAATAGCAGTACAGTAGGAGAGGAAAAGAAGGACAAGCCAATAAAACAAAACAACATTGGTGAGGAGAATAAAACACTAGAAGCATAGGCAATGCAGCACCTGTATGTTTCATGCAACGAAGAAGACCAGAACAACGCATGAAGCAGTTGGAAAAGAAGTAAAAACTGTAGCATAACAAGAAGGAAATGTTTATAGAAACGCAAAAAATCAAACAACGTCTACGTAGACGTAAATGTTTCATGCAAAAAGAAAATGCAACACACCTTTGAAGCAATGAGGGAAACGAATGCATTGAGAGATGGAGCAAAACACAGGCACAGCAAGAGGATGATTATTTGAAAACAATGCAGTCGTTGGCTATGCAGCAGCTTCAAGAGAGTATATCGTAGACCTAATAAGATATCCAACAATTCCAATAGGATGGAAGGCAATTTCGGTATATTTCCAAAATTGGCAGAGCCAACAAAACTCAAGTACATCCTTAGAAGAATTAGTTGATAATGTTGCTACTAACACTTTTCAATTTCATTAAGATGTGAAATGGTTCCAGCAAGATGCATTACCTCGAAGGGGAGATATCAATCATCTAGAACCACAAAGCGATGAAGAGCAACCGTATCAAACCTAACTGTACCCAATGAACATTTGTGCAGAAATTTTAAAAAGAGATCAGGAGCTTGAGAATTTTGAGATCAGTACTCAAGGAATTGCTTGTGAAGAAGAACTTAAGGAGGAGTTCGAAGTATAATATGATACATCATTTAGCTCGAAGGTGAGTACTAAGTTCATGATTATTCTTAACACTAACTCTTTACCTTTACGTAGCATATTAGAGGAATCAAACAGAGAACAAAAAGGTGAAGAGACATTGGAGATCTTTCAAGAAAGCATGGACTCAGTAGAGATCGAAATCTAAGGATAGGGAGGATGCTAAATGGGAATGATGATCAACTAAAGCCCTATTCGGAATAACCTTGCATGGAAGTGACACTAACTATAATACCTTAGATCACTATTTTGTCATGTAAGGAGAAGAAGGAGTCGAGTTAGTGACCCTAATCAATGGCACTTCTTGGGAAGCAACCAAGAGAAGTAAATTTCTTTTCCTTTACTTTTTCACATTAGTTTTTATATGCATGCGTGTTTTTTAGTCTCTCTGTTTTTTAATTTTTTTAAGTTTCCAATCAAAATGAGAGAAAGAACAAAATAATAAAACAAACATTTTCTTGTTATTCTATTGCTTCTAAGATTATATAGTTAGGGTTAGAGTTTGAATTAACTACAGAATTTCATAACAACTTTATGATGTACCTTTACTCTTGTGATTAGTCGATGTGCATTACCTTTAGAAGAGTAGTGACTAGTGGTAGATAAAGCCAGTGAGATTTTGAGCCTTATTAGACTGACACATTCATATCAGCTTCATTGTCGAACTTTATGATATGTACATCCTGATTTTGCCTTGAATTTCTATTTGAGACTACGTTTTTATCGCATGCATTAACATGCATATGATTATGCATTCTTGGTTTTTCCCAACTACATTAGCCAAATAGCCTACCCATTATATGATTCTCCTTTTTTATAAGCCCTCTTGAGCTTCATTTTCCTTTTCTTTGTTTATTATCCACATTGTATGCTTTAACCTAACCAAATGTTCCACCCAAGCTTTGAATCTAGTGGAACATTTGTTGACTTTTTAATTTATGGACGTGTGGGTTGGTTATAATGTCGAGATGTTATTTTATTTCTTATCATTGAAATTCCCATGTTGATGTAGCTTATTTTAACTTTTATAAGAAAAAAGAAAGAAAGAAAAGAGAAAAGAAAAGAAAAAAAAGAAAAAGAAAATGTTTAAATAAATGTTTCAAAGAGGAAATGCATATAAGGTTTGCAAGGTTATTCATACCTAATGCATTGTATTGAATGGGTTATTTGAGTATGTTAAATATGGGGTAGATGTTGGCCTAGAAGGGTCACTCTTATGGTTTCAATATATTTTCATCAATTGCATCAGTGATCCCTTCAAATTGTTACATACTTTATGTGGTTTGTTTATAAAAGCTCGAGTTTGAGTTGTGAAACTTGTTTTTGCATTCGTCATAGTTAATGTACACAATTATGATTGAATGTTAGTTTTTGGACTTGATGTTACGTTGAGTATTGTTTGTTTCACTAACTTTAGTGGCTTTCAAACCATTTGACCTATATATCTTACGTTACCTTTGCCCATATTACAACCCTAAAAATTTCTTTGATCCATGATTTTGCATGTGACCTTTAGTGGTGGAGAAATGAAATGATATGCAAAATTATGGATTGTCATGATCATAAATGGTGTTGAGTGTACCCGTGAACATATCTACACATTTTTCATGCCTACCATTAGATTACTCAGTTTATGAAGATATTAAATGTTGACTGATAATGAGTAAAAGCTTAAAATTTTCATGTCTACCATTAGATTGCTCAATTTATGAAGATATTGAATGTTGATTGATCATAAGTAAAAGCTTAGAATATTAAGTTCTTACTACGTTTTTGAAAGTCATTCATCTTTGTTTATGATTTATATATTCTTGGAACATATAGGAATGAGTCAATGTTTTGAGTCTATGAGCTTAATTTTGATGTTCTACTTAAGGATGCCCAAAAGCTAAGTATAGGGAAAATTGATATGTGCTTAATTGATTGTATAAATATTCCATAACACTTAGTAGTTAATGACATACACTACAAGATCACAAAGGCAATTTGCAACGTTTTTAAAACTTCACAGAATGTCAGAAAACTTCGTAAAATACAATTCATGACGTTTAAAAACATGCCATAAAAAACGTTGCTGAATGTGGTGTAAACAAAAGGTTTCTGTGACGTTTTACGTAAAACATCACAGAAAACACTGACATTCTGTGATGCTTATAAAAAAACTCACTGAAAGATTGGCCTTTTCAAAATTTCGCAGAATCTTTCACATTCCGAGACAGTTTGAGGAAATGTCGCGAAAAGCCACATTCTGAGATGCTTGGCCTTTTCAAAATTTCGCAGAATCTTTCACATTCCGAGACAGTTTGAGGAAATGTCGCGAAAAGCCACATTCTG
>JAOSBO010000002.1:32095958-32117561 GCA_027563915.1 Erythroxylum rotundifolium
AGATGCTTTCCTAAAACTTCACAAAATGTGGATGATTCCGCGACATTTTAAAAACATTGCATAATGTTTTAGAAAAGCGTCGCGTATACACTTATTCTCTTTTATTTTTTTATTTTTTGAAACTAATTTTAATTTAATAATTTTCCAATTTTAATAATCATTTTTAAATAACAAATTTTTAAATCTTATTTATTTAATAATTATTGAATATTTTTATTAATTTTATTTATTTAATAATTCTTCAATTTTTTAGCATATCATTAATTTTAATAATAATTTATGTATCACAAGAATTTCATACGTGGAGATAATTTATTATTTAATTGCAATTCCCAAACATGTCATAATACAATAATTAATATAAAAAGAACAACATAATTATATAATATATCAATATGAGTACATATATCTAATCTAAATGAATATTATGTATAGAACATAAAAGTTTCAAGAGCTTTTTTGTTGTTCAAATTAAATTCTTTGTTGTTCGACTTCGGTAGTTAATCGGTCCTGTATTTGTTCAACTTTTTTATTCAATTCATTGACATTAGACTGTAACTCCTGATTAACCTTCTTCAACTCCTCTAGTTCGTTTCGAAGTCTCTTTTTGACCAAAGTCTTCCCTTGTGGCCTTGGCCCAACTCCTATGCCAACATCATAACTAGATCTAGTGCCCAAGACTTTGTCGCACACTTCATCCACTGTCATCGGATGATGTTGTTCTATTGAATCTACCAATTCCTTACACATTAATTCCTAAAAATTATTAATTGATTAGATACACAGTCTCATTTTAAAAATATTTGTAAATGAACTATGTACTAACCCATTTTTCTCTACATTCAGTAGTAGTCCATTATCGTTGACTTTCATCATAATGAGTGTGATACCATAGCATCATCTGGTCACAGTCTCTCCATCTTTGTCACTTTGTTGTATCGAAATATATTATTAGTAATATTTATTATAAATTTTGAAATTTCAATCAAAGTAAAATATAATTAAAAAGATAATAACTCACAATCTCATGCCGTATTGCTGCAAAGGCCTTGAAGCCGGAGTTTGATCGACATTTGACCTAACTCTTAGCCAATTTGGCTTTTTGACTTTTTTCCTAACCATAAACGTAACAAAATCTATTATACCATCTATAAATAATAATTCATAAATACTAAAATATAATCAGTTGTCAACAAAGTTGTGAAATTAAGTTTTGTGATCAAATTAACTAACCTTTGTAGCTGAATGCTCCTAATATTCACAGAAATCCATCCACTCCGCCATTGTGACATTATACGGCTTAACATCCTTTTCGTTCTTAGTAAAATGCTTTTTTAAATGAAATCTTTGATATTTAGACCTTAAAAAAGAAAATTCTTGACAGTAGCATGTACCTGGTTATTTGTCTTTATTCCCTGACTTCTAACTTTTGCTACAAAAAATTATAAAATATTGGTCAAATATTTAGACATATGGAAAACGCATACAAATTAGATAGTTTTATAATACTTATGTCTAACTTATCAAATGCAATGTCCAACTCCTCATTAGTTATTTTTTTCCATTTTGTTTTTACAGGTAAGGAAGTTTGGGATACCACACCAATCTCACTCAATAGTTTGGCAGATTGCATGGAGTTGATTAGTCGTCCTTCAATGAGGGACATCTCTATCTCCAATCTCTTACCTATCACCTTATTAATCTTTTCCAATCCGTGTTCTTTTGTGACACCCCTTGTCTTGTTGGATCAGTCGTAGATTTTAAAATATAGCAAAGAAATATTTTACAATAAGCATATAACATACTCTTAATTGGTTAGATAAACAAAATTGTTAAATTTGTATATTCCACCAATGTGATGTGAAAGATTATAACTGCAGTGCTTGCAGAGGTAGCACTAATACTAGGAAAGGGGTTCGTGCCCTTTACTAGTGGCTGATTATAAGAAGTTGGAGACATCTCTTGAGAAGTTGACGGAGAACTAATATTGCGTCGTATATTCAAAAGATGTAGATACTTATCTCTAGGATGAGTAATGGGTGCAGATGTGACATTTCTTGGTGTTTGAGATGGCTTACAAGATGCAAGTCAGTGATCTTCTAGTTGTATAAGAGCAGATGGCTCATTAGCTACACTTCCAAGAAGTTGACGGTACCGCAACTGCAGTTGTGTCAGTACGAAGCTACTTGGTGCAGCCTTATTCTTCTTATTGGGTAGATCAGGTCCTATGTGAATCACCTACATTCAATTCGACATTAGATTTCAATGATACTATTGATTAATTAAGTAATATTCCTCAACCATATTTAAAGAAAATAACATAGTCTATAACTAAAAAAAGACCTAGTAAATCAATGTAAAAGAAAGACCTAGTAAATCAATGTAAAAGGGTTTGAAAAATTAGAAATGAAAACTAAATTAGTCTCAACCATGACAGCACCTTATAGCCCAGTGCGAAAAGCCATAAATCATTATTATCATATCTATCTCAATTCCCATCTTACCTATGCCAACCTTTTTCAAGAAGTCAAAGCTCTATGTCTATTTATTTAGTTCAGTAAAGTACATAGATATTACAATAGTTGAGCGTTTAATAAGTTAATTTACAAAATAACAGCAATTTATGTGGCTTCATTTTTATTTACCAACTTTCACAAGATTACAAGACTACAACTTTCTGACTAACTTCACAGGAATCCCATTGTATTATCAATTTGAGAAGGAAACCATCCAACGAAGTAAATAAGAGCAGTTTTTCTTATATAAGAATTACCTACACATAGGTAAGCAATTTAAACGCATTTGAATGACAACAGAGAAGCAATTGCATAAAAATTAGTAATGTGCAATCATATTCCTAGACAATGAATTTTAATCACAAAATTTATCTTGAGGCAAAGTAACATCACAGCAGCATATTAAGGCTAGAATCGTAATTTCCTTAAGATATCGAGTCTTGCATAAAAAGTCAATAAAAGCAGCTAACTTTAACAAGCCAGTAGAGAAGCAAGCAAATGTAACTCATTAGCAAGCAAAAAGACATTGACTGTAAATATACAATTCGTTAAAGACAATCACAAATACTAAGAGAAGAAACAAAACAAAGAGACAACACAAACTTCTATGGTGTTGCAAAACATCGATTAGATAAACTCTGAAAAGTTTCTCAGTTTCTATAAGAAATTCCAATTTACATAAAAGTACCGGTCCATGTTTGTTTAAAAGTGAAAACTTCACAATTTCACATCTTTAGCCATCCAAGACCACTAAACTCGGATTTCATTTTCATTATACAAGAAAGTGAGAATCCCAATAGCAATTAAAAAAGGAAAAATATGGAGAGGGCATAGGAACCCAGAAATCTTTTATTTCTATTATATAGTTAGAACCCTATGAAAGTGCTTTGTGAAAGAAGCAGAAAGAATGAAGCCAAAATCATATACATACATACAAAAGCAAAGAAGGAAGCTTAACCAGTGAAGCGGTGCTTTTCCAGTAGAGAAAAAAAACAACAACAAAAAAATGGATTTCATACCCTATAATTGCTAAAAATGAAATGGAACATAAACCTTAAATCAAATCCACTACTCTCCTAAACAAAAAATCATGTTCTTTTTTTCCTTGTTTTCTTTAAATATAAGAACCTAATGTTTAATAAGCTACAAGAGCCGAATATTGATTCATATAGTGGGCCATATTATTATAAAATTTCTCTACAAATCTTTACTGCCAGTATAGGAACTATATAGATGTGTAATTAACATGTTTCTTAATCTAAGGGGTAACACAAGAGTGTTTAGGGATGCAAAGTAAGCGCAACCACTTTAGTATGCGAATGGAATATGATAATGTGTAGGTGTTATGTTAAAGGGTCCTACTCTAATTCTTCTAAATTTGTTTTAAGTCAGTTTATGTTAAAGGGTCCTGCTCTAATTCTTCTAAATGTGTAGGTGTTATGTTGAAGGTTGCTCAATGTTAACTTCTTCCTTTAAAAAATTTTCTAGGAAAAGAAATATGACATCCAATTGATTAATCCTCGACTTTTGATGCTTCTCCAAATATGACACATTTCCAAATTTTAGATGATGCCCTATCAGATTTCAGATTTTTCCACTTTTGACACTTTACGTATGGCGAACAAAATCTGGTCTTTCTTTACCAGTTTTAATGGACTCATGCAGTAACCATAATATTATTTAACCTAGATTATTTCATTTTCTAAATCTACCAGTGTTTGATACCTTAAAATTTTCTATTATAGTTGAAAATGTTTATTAATATTTCTTGTCAACAAGTAGAACAAAGTTAAATTCTCTTAAATATTTTCATAAGTAACTCCAATTACTATAGCCCTTTATCCTTAACTATTGATGAATTTAAAAGTGCAAAATACTTCTCCAATACTAACACAGTCCTCCCAACAACATCCAGGTGTGAATATTTGACCTAAAAGCATCTAGAACACTAGATAATGTGCAAACAACTTAAGAATTTTAAAGATATGTATATATAAAGTTAAGGTTATCAATGTAACAACATAATTATGTGCTTCCTGAATCAAGTATCAGTATACTATCACAAAGACTAATTACCTCCAGATATTTCTCCACTGGAAATGGCACCACAGTTGAAGGATCTTTTGAATCCTCAGACAAAACAACTTGAAATGTAACAGTATTTTGCACTTTTAAATTCATCAATAGTTAAGGGTAAAGGGCTATAAGAACAAATACACAGAAACATCAAGTGACATTCTTAAATTCTTGTTCTTTCCTATTATCACCATTATTTTCTCCATAAACCATAATACAATTCCAAAACAACAAAATCATTATTCAGTACATGTGCTTGTTTACAATCCTAGCAATTGCATTTTCATTATTCAGTACATATTCTCTATAAACCATAGTAAAATTCCAAAACTGACTATAGCTTCTCCAAATTAGGTTGAGTGAATTTAGGAGTATCTTAATTTAACTCAACTAAAACTATACAACAATATTCAAGGTAAATACTGGAAAAGAATCAATCACATATTAGCATTGAGCATATGCATGCACCTAAGTGAACTTTAGGTGGCAATCATTTTTTATGAAATTAAAGCAACCATCATTTAAGTTAGATGTCATAAAAGGATATAAATAATTCCACCATGTAAAATAAAGGTTCTGAGACACGAGACAAAGGAGGAAAGGACACAAATTACAATGATGACTATAAATTTAGTTCTATGTAGAGATCATTTGACTTCTTAGGATTCAAGTCCCATTTGGGATTAAGTAAGCAAGCAAAATGATCTCCATGTAAATGTATCCTTACACAAACATTGAAGAAAAAGAAATAATGGTAGACAAGGAAGAATAAAAAAGGCCATCCATCAAGGTAGCCATTGAAATGGGCAGGAGGAACAAGAGTCAGCCAAGTAAAGAGTGAATTTATTTCGTGAAAATAATGAATTTGGTGGATTGTTTGAATGAGAGTGAAACTTTGCATTAGGTAGATAGAACTAAAATTTTTTGTTAAAATGCCCAGTAGAAAATTTACCATAGCCCTTTATGGAGTTGCTCATAACAATGAAAGCAAAAGGATTTGTTTTGGAGTGTAGAAGCATTGATGTGGTTTCCATTGTGATGAGAATAATCAAAGAGCTAACAATTACAAAAGAAAGCCTAGGAAGTACAACATTTGTTGAGCAGAAGCAGCAGGACAGCGAGAGAAATGTGCGATAGAATGTTTATGTTCTGCTTCAAATTTTAGCTTCACTGTCTCTTCTAGAAGCAATGCAACGTATACTATCAACTAGCCAAAGGGGAGTAAGCCTGTCTCTTTAAAAACCAATGCTGCAAATTACACCGCTTGTGGTATGTTTAGTGCCTACTTGTCCATTGGATCTTTGATTTTAATTACTAGTTAACTAAATTAAACACAAACGCCAACTATAGTACCATTCCTAAATAAACATTCTTAAGCTAAACTAAATCACAAGGAATGGATTCAAACCAAACCCAAAAGGTTAAGCACTAAAAAGAAAAACTCAAGAAACAAAACCCTATGATAGGAGGGTATGTATGAATATATGAGCATGTGATTGTTGAGCATAAATATAGAAATTGTACGTGCTTAACCCATATTCAAGTTGTTAAATGGAAGTGCTATCTTGGAGTTGAATACAAATCTATAATAAATTATGATGGATTGGCACATGAAGTGGTCTCTCATTTATTTCATCTATGTTAACTTTAAAATTCTCTTAAAATCTGTATACAAGAATTAAAATAAAACAACAAAGGTTCAATTGCATAATAAGAATGTATTCATCATCTTCATCGGTGGACTCTCCTAATACAATATCACATTCATTCTCACTACTGCTTGTCTTTAAGTCCTCCAAATCATCATTCAAACGTTGCTGGGAATTCAATAAAACAATATTTCTTACATCAAATGCAATATCATTTTGATCTAAAACTCTAAGGAACATTCCTCAACTTCCACTGGAACTTCATCAGACTCCTCAACATCATTTGAACCTTCTTTATTACCAAGCAAAGGGATATCATACACACATCTAACTTCACATTCTTGTACAATTCGCTTATTTGGATCAAATAACAAATCTTCCACGTAGAAGACTTGCTTCACTTGGTTTTCCAAAATAAATGGCATACTTGAACAGGAACTTAGTTACGTTGATGCTTTTTACAATGTTGTTGACCTTTATATTCGAATTTCCAAGATTTTACCATTTGCACTTGAAAAGCACAACATTTTTACCCCTAACATATTTAAGCTTGATAATATCTATCAGCAACCCATGAAATGTAATATTATCTTCCCCATAATTTCTTAAAATTGCAACACCATTATTTTATGTAATCTTATACAGATCATAGGCTTTAGTGTGAAATCGCATGTCATTTGTATTGCATATAGTATACTTTTGTACCAAACTATGAGGTCCACATGCTAATGCATACAAATACTCAAAGATACTTCCTTTATGAGAGCTAGTTAATGTCATCATCTATAATAACAAATGAAAATTAGTTAATAATATATAATTATTAGTCTAGAACACGTACAAACCTTCTTCTCTCACCATGAAGAAAATTGTTCTCTATGTCTCCTGTCAACATATAATGGACTTTGTTACCTCAACTCATCCATGTGCTCACTATGGATTAAAAAAATTCAATCAAGGTTATATGAACTATCTCTACTTATTACATATCTTAATTTGATAATAAATTAGAAAAACTTACTCAATAAAGGGCCTAATCTCATGAAAATTCCTAAGCACATACCAATGTGCAATCTCTAGCTCATCTGTAGGAAGAGCAATTGTTTAGGCAACACCAGTCGACTTACATCATTGGAAGATCACTGATATGTCACTACCATCAACCATATCATTGATTCACTCTAGCATATTGCTGTTGGTTTCCAATTCCTTTTAGATACATTGAATAGAATGTCATGCACTCTTTATCAACATACGTTTCAGCAATTGACCCTTCTGGACATGCTTTATTTCTAACAAATATCTTTAGAATACCTAAGAATCTTGATTAATCATAATTTGATAGGACATTATTTAGTTAACTTTTTTGAGTGATCGGATAAATTTAAATAATTCCCCTCAACTGGATACTTCCATCTATATGCAACTGGTTTACTAAGTAAGGTTGCATTTGGCGAATGGCAATTGAATAGCCAAACGTACTATGACATCAAAGAATGATGGTGGGTATATCATTTCAAGTTTGTATAAGATTAAAGTTATCTCGCCACACATCTTCTGTATGTCATCCTTATTCAAACTTCGTCTACAAATTTGATGGAAGAAGTCCCCCAACTTCATCAAAACACCTGTCACATCTTTATTCAAGAAGGCACGCCTGCCTAATGGAAGAATGCTTTGTAACAGTATATGAAAATCATGAGACTTAAGTCTAGTAATCTTCCTTTCATCAACATTAACACATTTAGATATATTAGATGCATAACCATCTGGAAACTTCACCCACTTTACAAACTCGTAAAACTTCTTCTTCTCATTGGAAGACATTGTATAGCACACTGGAGGTTTTGCCATAATAGTCTTATTAGCTACTCTTTTCAAGTGCAATTCCTTTTAAATGTACATATCTTTCAAATCAAGTCGAGCTTTGATTGTATCTTTGGTTTTACCTTTAACATTCATCAAAGTACTAAGGATGTTGTCGCGAATATTCTTTTCTATATGTATGACATCAAGGTTATTCCTCAATCTTAACTTATGCCAATATGGTAGATCAAAAAGAATGCTTTTTTAATTCCAATTCAACTCTCCTTCCAATCTCATTCTCCTCTTATTGCTGGGGTGCTTTCCATAAGATATATTCTACACATGATATAATTGTTCCACCACATCATCTCTATCTGGTAAGTTATGTATAGGCCGATGATCACTCTTGCCATCAAACTTCTTACTTTTTTTCCATGGATGATCGTAAGGATGAAAAGGCCGATGGCCTAAGTAACCAATCTTACTTCTTAACTTATAAGAAGGAGTGTGCTTGTTACAAATAGGGCATGCCTTATAGCCTCTAGTGCTCTACCTAGAAATATTACCGTAGGCTGGAAAGTCGTTGATAGTCCACATTAATGCTACATGCATTCGAAAAGTTTCTCCTTTTGAAGCAATAAAACCATCAAAACCATCTTCCCATAACTTATTTAACTCGTCTACTAGTGGTCTCATATAGATATCAATGTCTCTACCCACTGCTTTCAGACATGGAATAACTAGTGATAGCATAAAAAATGACTCATCCATACACATCCAAGGGGGAAAATTGTATTCTAAGAGAATAATAGGCTACATGCTATATGAAAGTGACAAACTGCCATGTGGATTGAATCCATTTGTTGCTAAGCCTAGTCTAACATTACGTGGTTCTCTGGCAAACTCAGGATATAGCTCATCAAAGCTCTTCTAAGCTTCTCCATCAGAAGGATGAACCATGGTATTACTATCACCTTTAGGCCTGTCATTATGCCACATCATTTGTTTAACGATCTTACTTGACATGAATAATCGTTGTAATCTGGAAGTTAAGGGAAAGTACTACAAAACTTTATGAGGTATCTTCTTACCCCTACCATCATTAATTCTCCATCTTCATGTTCCACATTGGGGACAACCTTCCAAGTCCCCATACTCTTTCCAAAATAGGGAACAATCGTACTTACATGCATGTATCGACACATAACCCAAACCTAGGCTCTATGGAAATTGATTTGCCTCATAATAGGACTTTAGCAAAGATTTACAATCAGCAGAGCAAGTAGCATGTCAAATGACTTATTGCTCCACTTATTATATACTTTCAAGTGAAGCAACTTTACTAAAAAAGACCACTTTAAAAAGTTTGTACATCCGGGGTACAACTCTTAAATTGCTTTACTCAATGATTCATGAAAGGCATCCGTAATAAAATCTCCGACACCTATAGGAGGACTCCTTCCATCCTAATCAACTGGAGAATCATTTAAGAAAGAAGTCACATCATGAAGCAAATCTTTCATGTCATCATCCGCCTCAACACCATCACCTTCATTAATATCATTTCCCGTCCCATCAATGCCTAGATTTGTAACGTCAATCCTTTCTTCTCTAGCGGGTGTATGATTGGTCCATGCCAAATTACATTAAATGATAAAAAACATTCATCTAAGACCTCATATAACAATTCATGCAATGTGCACAAGGGCATGAAATTTCACAATCTTTGCCCCTTTTTTCACCCACAAAATTCATAAACATTCTCACTCCATCAATGTATTCAAAGGAAACCCTAACACTCTTCATCCAACTCTTATCCATAGAGCAAAAGATACCTATTAATTAAATATTAGAATGAGAACATCATGATATGTTAGTCAACAAAGACTCTTATCGTATGCTTAAGGAGGTAGCTTGACACTTTTCATCTAAGGTCTCAATAAGCCTAAAAACATACAATCACCTAATACACAATAGCTCTGTAATTCATACATCAACTATTGGCTATTTATTTACAGTATTATTTATCTAATACATTAGTGGAATTGCATAGAGCAAAATATGGCATTTCATAAAGCAAATTCAATAGCTATAGTATGAATGTAAACAAACAAATTAACAATCTAGCAACTGGATACTTATAAGTTAGCATACCTACTTCTTGTTTTCCAATGGCTCCGTTCCTCACACTTGGAAATAGTATATGTCATAAAGCACAATAAATTAGAACTAAAATTCAACAATTAATGTATAAAATCTTATGAATAGATATTGTTCAGTATAGTAACCACCAAGTTCACAAACTAAACAATTGATATTGTGTCTCATTATATTTCAACCTGTGACAAATGATTTGGTGTATTTTATAACTCTTTCTTAACTTGTGCGCTTTAAGGCTACATTACTAGAACTTGGAAAGCCTGGGTATCTTGTAAGAAATTAATAATGATTATTCATCTAATACTCCAGTCCTTTTAGCTTTCATTCGAATTTTCTAGGATCAGAGGTTATCTTTGGAACCACTACGAGGTGCATGGCACATCTTAGTGGGCAATGAGTAGGGAGGAATACAAGCAGTTGGACTAATCATAGAACATGCTTTTGGATGTTCTACATATTTGCTTGGTAACAATTATTACCAAAAAGTGTTAATGAGGCAGATCGCACATCTTGGTAACAATTATCACTAAACAATGTTAGTAAGGCGCATGGCATATCTGAGTGGGGCAATAGGGATGAATACAAGCAGTTGGACTAGTACCACATGATCAAGAATGTTTATGGGATTCTTTGTTAACAAGAGAAATTAATTTTTCAATGGTTGAACATTGGGCCATCAACAGTTAGTAGACAGGATTAGAGAATGTTCTCATAAATGATAATGTCTTTAAACATATTTGCAGGTACTAGGAGTATGCAAAAAGTGTTAAGAGTCAAAACCTTGGTATATACAAGACCAGCTCTTACTTTGGGTGAAGTGAAGGCCAGGATTAAGCTTAAAAGATATGAAACTTAAACATATACATATATGGATTAGATTTTATAACCATCCTTTTAAATATTGAACCACTACTGGGTTAAGTCATTTAGCTAGAACTATAGGAAAACCATTTTGCCTAGATAAGTTATCAACCACCTTTAAAAAATTAGTTTTGCAAAAAATTATGTAGAGGATGAGATGAACATTGAGTTACATGAGACTCTAACAATAATGAGGTTAAATGAATATGGTGAACTTGTAGAAGACTCAAACAAGGTTCCCTACTAATAGAATCCTTTAAGATATAGGAATAACACGATATGGAAAGACTTATAGGCAGTATCATACATGATAATTTAAGGACTTCTTAATATTCATACTCAACACCATTTAATGGTTAAATCCAATAAACAATTTATTATCTTTCTGAAGAGGGAGAGAGAGCTTATAGTTGCTCCCTCAATCCAAGAGGACCTTAAATCAGCTTATGGCTTAGATAGTACACTTGTAGAACTAAATATTGTTTCAATTCAGCTTAAGTTAACTAATGAGTTAGAAGGAAATGCCAAGATGTCACAAGTTACTCAAGATTCCATTCCTAAGGAAATTAGAACTTATGGTAGTGGTTCACCTATCAAAGTTATTAAGGTGAATGAAAAAAGGGCCCTAAGACCTATCCTCATCTCCATTATTATTGTATGTAGGGGTATGAATTGGCAGAAGAAAAAATAGATGATCAAAGATTTTTTAAGTTTTTTTCTGTTATAGGCCTTTTAGAGACAAAAGTCAAGTCAACCAATCTTCAATAATACAAGTGGATTTTTAGAAAGGAATGAGAGGTGATTTCTAAACATCATTCATATTATAATGGAAAGACTATAGTAGGTTATGATTAAAAAAAATTTCATAGCACTCTAATAAATAGCCTCTAATCAATTTATTCATCTTATAGTTTGTGCTGAAGCTAAAAACTATTGAGATTACTTTTGTTTATATAGTGAACTATGAATTTCAAAGGATGACATGAAATCAATACGACTCTCCATTAGATATGGTTAGTATTATGATATTTCAATTATAATTCATTTTTGCAAAAGGAACAAGGAGAAAGATTGAATAATAGTTGCAAAAATGAAAACTTCCTCAACAGTTTATGCAAAGATCAACTTTTTATCTCAAATTTGATAGATTTCTTTATACCTATAGCAAAAGACAAATGAATAACTAGTTGATTAAAAAAAATGAGCATACCTTAATGAACTCCTTATGGCTCTCAAGGTACAAGTTTGACATGGTAACTTTCACACCCTCTTTAATCTGATCATTGTCCAACTAAGGTGGTAATGGGAACTATGTTTGAATCTTATAGATCCCTATTTAATATAATCAATCAATATCTTCTTATATACACTGAAGGCTTTATAGAGGCTATTAAAAAAGGCTTAGCCTTTTGAGAAAGCTTCAAAAAATGAAAGTGGAGCTTAAGAAATTATGTTATAATGGGATCAAGAATACTTTCTCTTGATGAGAAGAAAATAAAATTAAATAAGGTCATGTTTTTTTATGGATTAAATAAAAATCTGTATATTCTTTTCCAATACTTTCCAATAAATAGAAAAGAAAACAAAAGACATGTATATGCATGGTACGTGTACCCCACTATTTGCTTTGGTTATAACTAGTATACAATTATGTATGCTCATCTTACTTATTTTTAAAACTAATCATAATTCCAAGAGAACGATCTGTATTGTGGTAGTGAAAATAAAAACAAAGATCCATTTTCACAAGCGCTTACTACAATGAAGCGTGCATATAATACGATGTGAACAAATACAAAGAACAATATTTATAAAATCAGGAGCTTGCGAATTCAATCAATAAGACACCAATATTTAGATAAGTCCCATCAGGTAGATGCTCTTTAATTTTCCATAATTTATATGGAAGTTTTATGCATATTAATCTCAGAAGAACGTGATTATCTAGAATTACCACATGCACATTCTTATAAGGCATCTCTCCTTAGCTGAAAACTTCTAAATTAATATAGTAATCCTTACTTACAATTTGTTTCAGGTACTATAGTTTCTAGAGTTCTAAAAGCTCAAACCTCTCCTAAGCACTTGAATAAAACATCTGGCAGTACATAGCAATGTTTTCAATGAAGGAAAATAGGATATTTTCAATTAGCTAGCTTTTGATTATTAGGAAAATAAATAATTTGAGAATGCATGTCTGCCACTAGTATACAATTTCTCTTACTTATTACATAAATTATTTATTTTCCATGCATGACTAAGCCTACAAAATGATGCTTAGCCAAAATTAATTGTATGGAATAGGTAAAAAGAAAAAGATGCACTTTTGTATAAAAACTGCCTAGAGACGATCACATCTACACATTAGTAGTGAAAAAGATACCTCTATAACAGATAAATAGAGCATAAAGCTCTTTACAGGAAGCTTAGCGTAATTAATATGAAAAGCATATAATCTAGAAGAGGACATCAATTTACGCAGAAGTTGTATGAGAGTTCTTTAGCAAACTACCAACTGCTATGACTTTCCTCTATAAATAGTATGCAAGCATTTACATCATTGTAGGATTAAATCTCAAGCTATCTTTAAAGATAGCCAAAAGGTGTTATCTTTAAAGATACAGAAGACTTGCACACCATTAAATCTTAAGCTAACCTTCTTCCTAAAGACCCTATATGAGCTTGTGATTTTTATCTTAGAATCCCTTTCCTTATCATAAAAAGAATTCTTCACTAGCATTTTATGTTTTGTATGTCAAATAAGCTTTATTCAACCTCAACCCTGATAATAAAAGTTAAGAAAATTCTTGCATAAGCAATCCTAAAACTATCCATTTCATTACTAACATGAATAAAATGGATTTAACCATAAGAAGGTCACTGTCACAATTCTTCATACATTTTCCCAAGCTATTGCTAAATTGAGCTAGATTAGTAATAACCAAGGAACTTAAAGAACATTTCACAAAAGAACAAGTCACTCAGCACAAATAAGTTATCAAAAGTCTCAATTACCTCAATATACTTAGAACAGAAGCAACACTCCCAGCAATCAAGGTAATAGTAGAAATAATCCCATGTTGCTAAATGAAGCCAAAACATAGAGACATCCAATCCTTAGCTAAAATCTATAACACTAAACACTAAAACCTATCTATCTATCAACCACAGATCACTCAAAACCCTAAAAATGAACACCTACCAAGCCTACGAAAGAAAAAGTACACCCTATTATCACAGATAGAAACCAAAACAAGGTGCAGCAGTTGTAAATTGAACTTAACCCACTCAAAGACCAAGAAAATCCAAGAACATTAGTCACTTTTATGGCTAGCATATAGAGCCTACAACATCAACAACGATTGCATAGCAAAAACAACATAACACAACAACAGTAGAAAGCTTAAAAGGTATTATAGAAAATGAAGCTTACAGCTAAAACTGAAGAAAACGAAGAGACATTGGAAGCCCAAATCGAGGCAAGTGAGAAGGTAACAAATAGATTTCGACAATTAAAGGTCGGAAGGAGGGAGGAGAAGCTCGATATTGATGTAGGTCTAACGATTGGAAACAATTGAACACCATATAGCACGAAGGGGGGCATTGGGAACCAAAACGACATCGTTTGGTTTTAAACCAAACAACGTCGTTTTCTCCTATAGCAAAACGTTTTAACTAAGCCTTCAACAATGTTTTCTTCAACAAAGCGTCGTGGTTTCTATTTTGCAACATTTTATTCATAAAACGTCACAAAAAGTGTTACAAATCCATGACGTTTTCATAAAATGTCGTGGAAAATTCAAACTTTTCGTGACGTTTTTAAAACATCACAAAAAGTCTTTACAATTTGTGACGTTTTATCAATAAAACGTCGCAGATTGTTTTTTTTTTTGTGATAAAATTTCCTAAGATATTTACTTTGACTCATATATGATTTTAGGCACAATTCGGAACCAAAAAAGTTAAAGTGAGTCAAAAGCATAATATTTGAGTCATTTTCTGAAGACTAATACTCACTTGTCTTCAAAAAGCAAGAAGAAGAAAATTAAAGGACAAGAAGAAGATAAGGAAAAAAAATGAAAACAAAATGAAGATCTAAAGTTGCTCACGGCACGTGCATGCAATTACGTGAATTAATAGCAGCACAGTAGGAGAAGAAAAGAAGAACAAGCCAATAGACTAAAACGACGTTGGTGAGGAGAATAAAACGCCAGCAGCATGGGCAATGCAGCACCTGTTTGTTTCATGTAACGCAGAAGACCAAGACGACGCATTCAGCAATTGTAAGAGAAGCAAAAACGGTAGCACAATAGGAAGGAAACATTTGCGTGAACGTTTGCAGAAACGCAAACAATTAACATCTACGTAAACGCAGATGTTTCACACCAGAAGAAAATGCAACACACGCTCGAAGCATTGAGGAAAAATACAGCGTTGAGCAATGGAACAAAATGTAGTCACAGTAGGAGGATGATTATTCAAACAAAAATAATAGTCGTTAGCTGGGAGGGATGAAACGCAGAAATAGTGGCGAGGATCTTAAAAAGGAATAATTGAACGGTAGGGTGGACCAGAAATGGGTTAGAAAAATAGAGAATAAAAATAGCATAGGAAAGGAGCAAGGGAGAGTGTCGGTCGGATAGAGTTTTTTGTCGATTGGATAGAGTTTTTTGTCGATTGAATCGAGTGGGAACTTCGGGAGCTTCGAAGCTTCAAGAGAGCACAAAGATGGAAGCACGCCCTCCATCATGAGGAGACTCAAGGAAGGGTAACTTGCCAACGTCAGTTCAACATTGATGCTAATGACCATGTTAAGCACTCTTTCACTGTTTTTGTTGTTTCTCTCTCTCTTAAGAATTGATTGTGTTACCCATGTTAATTGATTTGGGTTTTGCATATGGATAATGTATTCTCGTTATTGTTCGATTATTTTTGTATGAACCCATTGGCTATTATGAAAAGATGATTTGAATGCATTCATTGGATCGTTTATTTAAAAATTTATTGCTAGAATTTTAATATAATCCATAATTTTTATATTTGAAATTCACGTGTAGCGGTTAATAATTAGTAATCATTAGGAATAACATAAACTAGGTTGAATGACGCATCATATATGATTGTTGCCTTGATTAATGGGTTTTCTAATTCATAATGCTACTGCCCAATTGAATCTAAAAATCGTATCCTACGTTATTTGGTAGTTAAGTTTAATTAACGATCGTATCTTGATTAAACATTACCTAAGGGAAAACTTGGGTTAATTATTAACCCACGATTAATAGTTGCTAGGAGAGGTTTGAGAACAACAAATCAACAAAATATGTTTAATTAAGGTATAGGCCGAGATTGAATCAAAGAACCAGGTCTCTACCGAATTCCCTACTTTTAATATTTTTACATGTTTTTTTACATTGCTTTTGTTAGTTATCTTAGTTTTATTTTATTTTCTTATTTATAAAACCAAATCCCCCTACCCTAAACATCAATTAATTTCATTTCAACAAATTTACACATTCTCTCTACGGAATCGACCTAAACTCACCACTATTATAGTAGTCCAGTTTTTATTTTGACTAATGTTACGTCGTGCTATCATATTCATGATTATTTTAAGATTAAAAATTTGGGAACATGTAAGATTGTAACTAATGTTTTGTATACTTTATCAATACACTCAAAGAAATTGACTGCATAAGGGCTATAAATTTAACTTTTACAATACTTGAGCGTTTCTATTTTGACAAGATAAAACCTAATAAGCGGCGTTGCATCTATTGTAGGGGGGAAAAAAAAGATTGCAGGGTAACGAGATTAGGTTTCAAATGATGGTTGGATGGTTACATTCTTATCAAAGTTGTCAAGCAAGAGCAACCAAGGAATATAGGTATTAGCAAGGATTTATCTAATTTTTCCTTACCATCCAAGGATTCTATTTGAAAAGGCAAACGTGGAAGAAGGAATGTGTAATATTAATGAAGAAATCAACTACTTTGAAGGCAAAGAGTTAAACCCATAATATTTTTTTTTAGAAAATTGAAATAAGGAGTTCTAATGATCTTCTTGTGAGAATTACTATTTCTTGTAAAAATCTCAATTCTTTGAATGTAACTAATAATGAAGAATTATAACCATATGATCTAAAATTTGGGAAGAACCACTACCATAAAGAAGAAGAGGATTTAAATTGTGTTTGTGAGGATTTAAATTTTAGAAACCTAAAATTCCTTAATACTATTTAGGGCTTCATAAATTTGCAATTTACGTTAATCATTTATGTGATTTACGTAGACACTTAATTTATCAAAATGCTAGTTAATCTTGTTTGATAGAACTTCAACAAGAATTTTGAGTTTTGTAAATGTAGGAGCCAAATTATATGGTTTTTCAAAAGTTATAGTTCTTTTTTGTAGATCTGCATATATTAAATTCTAACTTAAAATTTGGTAAAAATATTAAAAGATAACACATATTTTTAGTCAAATTAAAATTAAAAAATGTTATTGATTTCTTAAAATAGTTAATGACATTTTAAAAAAGAAGGAAACGTTAAACCAGAAATAAATGGTTTAACTTCTTTATAAAATTCCTGGGTCAAAACCTTTGATTTTTAATTATTCATAAAATGTAACCAATGACCGGTCATTATTCAGGGTCGGTCATTTGCGTTATACTTGGAAGTCTTTCACACCAAGGAAAGAAGCATGACAAGTATTAGGCACAACTGCTTTTAAGCAGATGGGACGGCAAGTTTTGATCTTATCCTCGGGCATTTTGACATGACATGGTTGTGGCACCAACTTAATATGTATAGCTAAGCATTTAAAATTTCTCAACGGGCTAGCTTTGGACTACAATAGTAGCGCATCTTCAGGGAACTAGAGAAGATCGGCTGGTCAATGCAAGCAAATAACCATGAAACTACACAAGTACACACAAACATAAAAGAGAGAGTAGGAAATTATAATTGATTATATAAATATGGTGATCCACTTTGTCTTTCAGTTTTATCCTTGGAGGTCGAATAAAAAATTGAATTCAAAGGATTGCAATATAGGATGCAACTTCGGGTTGTCTCACTTAATTGGAACCTACTGCAATGGATCTAATATAGCCTAAATGTCATGAAATGCAACTAAATTTGTTAGGAAGGAGGGTTTTAGTTATTCGGAGAACTAACAAAATTAAACTAGTTGAAAAGATATTTTTTTGGATTTTTGGGAATAAAAAATCAAAGGTTAAAACAATGATCAAATATGATAAAATCCTCTTGAAAAATGAGCTTTGGCTATTATAGTTCAAAATAATCTTTGTGGGAGTAAAAATCACTAAGTTTCCAAATGATAAACCTTAAAGAACCCTTTATGTCCAAGGTTTTAATCAATAAACTCCATTTCTTAAAACCTTGTTGAATGCATCTTAGTAAGCACCAAGGGTAAGTTAATGCCAATGGTCAATTTAGAGATCAAGTATCATCTCAATATCAAGCACAACTAGGTAGACAAAAGAGAATTAACAAAATCACAAAATGACATTTATGAGACTTCATATATTCAAGCTCCGAGTTCTACATCAACAAACCCAATAATACAATTCATTGTTCAACGCTTGATTAAACTATAATCAAGAAAATTCAACTACAAAGTATAAATCCTAACTCAGGAGTTCACAACAATGTAGTTAAATATGAACAAACTACTTCCCTTTGAAGCCCATTGAACTCAAACCATTCCTACATCTTAAAGAGGAACCGATGCTTAGCCAAGCATTGCTTTAGGAGAACTCACAACTAAAAACCCACCACTAGCATTCATGGCAGTAGCAGCAAATAGTGAATGTGGCGATAGATAAAATGAGAGAAATGATCGATGACGGTTAAAATGGAAGGAAGAGTCAGGAGTGTGTGAGCTTATGTTATTCTCTCTTTTCTGTCGTCTCTTCTATATATGGTCTCAGCTACATCCTAATTTGGTAGGTTTTTAAACAAAGGATGTCGGCTCGGCTCGAACAGTGTGTGATTTTTCCAAAATTGGTCCAAGTTTTTAAAGGTTCGTCGCGGCGATAGATGATTTTTGCCATGGCAAACTTTTCCCGAAAGGTTTTGTTTTGTCACTGGATCCTTCGCCGCAGCGAACTTTTCTCGAATGTTCAACCTGGATTTTGCGTGTTTCACCACGGCAATAGATCCACTTCGTCGCGGCGAACTTCCTGTTGCATTGACTTCACTTCAGCCTTCTTTCATTCCACGTCTTCTTTTTTGACTTCCTTTTCCTTGAGTCTCCTACAATAAAAAGATCGTAGTTTGCAGTATCAATTGTTCTCAGAAAATTAATTAACATAATTAATACTGATTTGTAGCAATTTTCACCTTCAAACTACATAAAATAAAAGCACACACTCAAGAATCAATTTAAACACAAAACCTAGAGATAGGAGTCAAAAAGTACAACAAAAGTCATGAAAATGTCACCAATTTATGTAATAAACTTGGGCTCATTCATATGGCAATATTGACAGATAATTATTAGAGAGCATGAAGACCCTATTTTCCCTTTTTAGATTGAATCAAATTATAAAGCCCTCAAGCTTGATAGTCAGTTATTAGAGAGTATGAAGACCCTATTTTCCTTTTTTAGATTTAGTCAAATTACAAGCCCTCAATCCTCTACACAGGCCACTGCTCAAACTGTAGGGGCTAAGGTCCTCTATCTTTGGTTCAATGTAAGGCCAAGATAAGTGGCTTTTGATGCCTTCGACATTACTTGGAAGCAATTTTCTAAGAACTCTGATAATACAAGAAAACTATTGGGTCCTTAAATTATATCGTAATATTATCTATAGAAAATTGTTATGCTATAACTATTTGTTATTTTAGCAAAATCACAAGTTAACCATAGCCATTTAGTTTGAGGAAACCAACATAAAAGTTGATTGAACACAAAATGAAACCTTTTTTAAAAAATTGAAAGATATATTAGCAAAAGCTAAAAGATATGTACAACCCTTTACAAGGAAAACCAAAAATTATAGCCAAGACTACTTTACTACATCTCTATAATCGATCACTCTAGAGACAGCTATAATAACCAATTCATTCTAATTTTGGGACTAACATCATCTTGTTTCTATTTCGCTATGATTAGCTCCCTTATTAATTGAAAGATAGCCATCGCAAGCTCGTATTTTTGTCATTCCTCACCCTTATAAAGGTGTCTATTTTGCTCCCTCCATATATGATAAATCACCATCATGAGTGACATCTTGATCAGGAGAGTATCACGCTACCCTTTTCTAGAAAAAAGAAGATCTATGAACACTTCAGCCCATGCATAAGATAATCTTGGGACTCCAAGCAAGTGCAATAATTTGCTCCAATCCACTTTAGTGTAGTTACATTAAAAAAAATGATTCCTGCTTTCATTGACATGTTTGTAGAAAACACACAAGGGATAAAAGGTACCAAACCATCTATCTTTGGTTCGCAATCTATTTTTAATGGTAAGCCATAAAAAAATAGCAGCTTTAGGATATAAAACTTGCATCCAAACCAAATCAGCCAAGGAGACAACTTTAGGAAAATGTCTCTTTATTTTATGTGCAGGTTTGTTTGTAGACTCCCCACTAGAATGAGGCCTCCATAGGAATGTATCTAAATGTTTATTCATCTGAACGCCATTCACATGCTCATCAATCAAATTTACAAACTTTCAATTGTTCATCTGCTCCCGCTCCTGAAAAATCCATGCCAACTTAGTATCCTTATGAAGCCTATTATGAAGAGTTAATAATTCATTTCGCACCCAGAAAGGACTGTTATTACTCCAATTATCAAACCAAAATCAAGTATTCTCCCCATTTCCTACCTTACATTTGATATAAGGATAGATTAAGTCTCTAAGTTTTAACAAACTTGTAAAAATCCAAGATTGTTCATACGTCTCCATAGTTTGCCAAAATTTCTGCCCATTGAGTCGATATGTTTGCACCCACTTACCTTATATTGCTTCAGTGTCCACTGATCGGCTATATGGTTGAGTCTTCGAATTACTCCCTTGAAAATCGAATCAAAAGAATTAATTCCAAGGATTGCATTATAGAGTGCAACCCTGGGTCGTCTCACTTAATTGGAACCTAGAGAAAATGATCTAAGCTAGCCTAATTATCAGGAAATGCAAAGTAAATTAATTAAGAGTTGGGTTTTGGACTGTCTTCATTAAATTGAAAGACTTGAACTAATTAAAAGAAAAGTGTGTAAAAAGTTATTTTTGGATTTTTGGGAAAAAGAAAAATGAAAACTCCAACAATGATCAAATGTGAGGAAGTCCTCTTGAAAATAAGCTCTGGCTATCATGGTTCTAAATAAATCTTTGGGAGAAAAATTCACTAAGTTTACCTTAAACAACTCTTTAAGTCCAGGGTTTTAATCAATGACTCCATTTCTTAAAACCTTGTTGAATACATCTTAGTGTGTGTAATAGACAAGTTAATGCAAGTGGTCAATTTGGATCAAGCATAATCTCAATATCAAACACAAC
>JAOSBO010000002.1:32265943-32284190 GCA_027563915.1 Erythroxylum rotundifolium
TTTAATTGAGTTGGACTTAAAGTCTTCAAAGTATAATAGACGACATTTGAAGCTTTGCTCACTCTTTGTCCTAAAATCACCCCCATTGCATAGTCACTTATATCATACATGATCTCATAGGGGAGGTTCCAATTTAAGGGTTGAATTACTAATGGGGACATTAAGAGGTCCTTATGTTTGTTAGAGGCCTCCTTGCACATATCATCGAACTGAAAAGAGACATCTTATTACAAAAGCTTGCACAAAGGTGAGACAATCTTTGAGAAATCTGTAATGAACTTGTGGTAAAAGCCTACATGGCCAAGAAAAGAACGAACTTCCTACATATTTAAGGAGTAAGGTGAGGCAAAAATGAGATCAATTTTAGACTTATCTATCTTTATACCCTTGACAGATATAACATGCCCTAAAACTATAACTTGATCTATTATAAAATGACATTTTTCCCAATTAAGTACCAGGTTAGTTTAAATGCATCTTTCAAGAAAAGGACAAAATTCTCTGAGCACTTATCACAGGAATAACCATAAATGTTAAAATCATTAATGAATACCTCTATGATTTTCTGAACGTACTTAGAGAATATGCTTACCATAAATCTTTAAAAGGTGGTAGGTGCATTACATAATCCAAATGGTATTCTTTGGTAAGAAAATGTACCAAATGGACATGTAAAGGTGGTCTTTTGTAAATCTTCGAGTGTGATTGAGATCTGAAGATAACCTAAAAAGTCATCTAGAAAATAGTAATACTCATATCTAGCCAATCTTTCAAGCATTTGACCACTAAAGGGGAGGGGGAAATGATCTTTACGAGTTACCACATTCAATTTTCTGTAGTCGATACATACTCATCTTCTAGTTCATAAGCAGGTAGGAACCAATTCACCTTCTGATTAGCTACTACCATGATTCCATACTTTTTTGGAACCAATTGAATTGGACTTACCCACTTAATATTAAAGATGGGATAATTGACCCCAACTTCAAGAAACTTTAACACTTATTTCTTCATTACTTCCATCATTGGAGGGTTCAATCTACATTGTGCTTGCCTTATGAACTTGGCATCCTCCTCCAACAAAATACGATGCATGCATATAGAAGTGCTTATTCCTTAAATGTTTGCAATCATCCATCTAATGGCCTTCTTAAGATCTCTCAACATTCGAACCAATTTGTCTTCTTAATCAGAAGTCATCACTACTGAAATAATGACTACTAGGATGTACTTATCTCCCAAATATGCATACTTCAGGTGGGCAGGCAATGGCTTCAACTCCACGTTAGGTACCTACACATCAAAAGGTAACAACCTCTGGTAAGATTTAGGTTAGTATATATTTTTTAGGACTAGTTTCCCACGACTATAAGGTAGCCACCATTTTAATTAGTTGTTCTTCCAACTTAACATCATCAATAGCTTCCAATTTTAGATGCTTAGTCAAGACTACTTCTAATTGATCCTTGCAACTCAATTTAAACATTTCATGCAATAGGGGATCAATCACATCAATAGAAAAAGTAGAATGATCATCTAGAGGATGTTTCATTACATAAAAAATGTTAAAATGAATTACTTCCCTATCAAATTCCATCGTAAGGGTGCCCATATGAACATCTATCTTAGTTTGAGCCATATTAAGAAATAGTCTCCCTAGTAAGATAGGTATTAGATTATACGAGGTTTCATCATTCATATCTACTACATAAAAATTCATAGGAAACACCAACTTATTCACCTACACGAATACATCCTCAACTACACCACTAGGGTAAGTGTTAGTATGTCAGCTAATTATATAATAATACTTGTATTTTTTAAAAGGCCTAAATTTAAAGAAACATAAATTGATCGAGGGATAACATTGATTGAAGTTCCCAGATCGAACATAGCTCTATTAATCATAGTGCTACCAATTTTATAGGGAATAGTGAACAGACCTAGATCTCAACATTTCAGAGGTATCTTCTTCTTAAAGACCTCAGAAATGTATCAGAGAAGTGCTCTAAAGGCAATCACCTTTAGCACTTATTGTACAAATCATTTTATGATTAATAAAGGAATTTTTCATTATTTTGATGTTCATACATTTATGGATTTGATATTGATGTTAAATTGATTTAATTAAGTCCTTGATACAAAACATAGCATGGAGGAACTCATAATGAGATTATGATAATGAGATTCATACCATGTGTAATTATGTTAGTATCTAAACTTTCCCTAGTCATAGGACTAATAAGATGGGATGTCATTAATCTAGATAGACTAGCACATGTTATACTCCTTGATTGGATCAAGCAGTAGATCTTATAAACTGTAGACATGAGTTGTTTAGAGTTAACATATAGATGCTTACTAAGGGTAGTAAGTACATTGGATTGACCTATTATGAGACAATCATATGGATATTCTATTTCCAATGTCAATGATAGTCTCATCATAGCAATGGTGCAAGTATCCTTTGACTTGAGGTGCTCAAGTATATCTCAGATACTAATCCTATTCTTTGACTCTATTCATTGATGCCTTTCAGGGGTTACTCATAGGGTGGTGATTGCTTATAGCTTGAGGTATTCAAATGTAATTAAGTAGCCAATAAAGGATTCACCACTTTAATAGAAGGAGATGATACCTAAGACCTCTTGTCAGGATCATTACTTGAGAGTCTTTGGCCAGAGTAGATATGTGTCATGAAGAGAGTCTTCAATGATACTTAGAGCAATGAGATCCTTAGGACAAGATCTAATATCTCTTGAACTAGATGTAACGTAGTTAGCCTAGTAGGAGTTGACACTTTGACCATACTCTGAACCAAGTGGGGTATAGATGGTGAAATGCCTAATGGCATGGCAACATTGTGTATGGAAGGGTTCGTAGTCAAAACACTGACTTTCTTGTCAATTGAGGGTCATGACGTGTTATTAGATACCTCTCTTGACTTACTTGAATTAGGTGTTAATTCAAGTGGCCAACATAATCAGGAACCTAATAGGTCACACATATAGGAGATCCGAAGGATGAGCAAAATGGTCTTAAATGGTGACTCAAGATATGAGAGATTATTTTGGGATTGTATTGTGATGTGATTGTGGTAGAAAACGTTGTATGGAATGGATTAGAAACAAGTGTTGTTGGTTGCTAATTTGGTCATTAACTTACCAAAACTTCCATTAATGCATGCTACTTATGGTCATTAACTTCCCATTAATGATGGGGGTTATGAGAGGCTAAAGAGGGCAGAAAATAATCATCCTTTTCATGTATCTTATGTAAGAAACAAGGGAAAGAAAAGCACACACACACTCTTTTTCTCACTAACTCTCACAAGAGTTCTTGTCTTTGCTAGCATAAAGAAAGAAATCTAGCCATCTCCTAGTGAGGTTTCATCCTTCTATCTTCATGTGGACTTTCATTAGAGATGGTTTACGTTGATAGTTATGGTTTACAACAACTCAACGTGGAGAAGATTAAAGAACAAAGGAGATTGTCAGAAAGTTATGTAAACATCTTACATTTCATGTTTTTGTTTCCTATATTTATATGCATGAGTAGAACTGGTTTTTGAGACTCCGTTTTATTTTATGATGCATATATTTGATATATATTATGTATGAGATGCATGATCAGAACCTTACAAAATGTTCTCACACACCATTACCTTCTTGTCACCTCTTAGCTTTCTTTTATTTGTATACAATTCCTTAAGAAATTTTGCATAGCTCGGAACTTGCTTGATTACGTCTAGCAAAGTCTATCTTTCCGAAAGTCTTTAATATCTTCTTATCTTTTCCCTCTTTGTTTTATTTTTCTAATTTGATAGTAAAATGTGGAGGATTGGTCTTAAATATATTATGACTTTCAAAGTTTATCTTTGTGCTAGAAGAGGGATTTCCTTCATTTCCTAACTGCCTCTCAATCTCTTCTTCATTGACCATCCTCAACAAGGTCCTCTTAGGAACCTTTCTGCTTTTTGCTTCTTATAGTTATCGTGCCAATGTTCTTTAGGTTCACCTTGGGTTGAGATGGTAGCTTCCCTTCACTTTGCAATTCTAGGCAGTTGATAGTCGCTACCATCTGACCCAATTGGCTTTCCAAATTCTTGATGCTTGATTTTGTATCTTATTGGAATTATTTCACGTCCTACTGAAATTGGAGAGTGTTAATAGTAAGAGAGTTAACTAAATCTTCTAAAGATGTACCTAAATTGGAAGAGGAATCTTATGGCTTTTGTTGGAATTGCTACACTCCCTGTGGCCTATTTAGGAAGTAATTATGCCACCTAACCCATGTTGGGATGATCCTTCTAACTTGGGTTATAATTTTGGGAATACGAGTGTTATTAGTTAGGAAAATTCCTCTTCTAGAATTTATGTTTTCCATACTTCCCTTTTGTAATGTTGGTCACCCATCAACCAAATGGCTTATATTTACACATATTCCATATACCTTTGCCTATGCCTCTCCAGTAACAATTTGTCTAACAAAAGATGCTAGCTCATCTAAACGATTTTCAATATATGAAATACTTACCTCTTTTACATGACAAACATCATTGCGAGTGACAAAATTTTGAGTATTAGCAACCATAAGTTTGATTAAAATCCTGGCCTCCATAGGAGTCTTCTTATATAATACCCCATCGCTTGATGCATCTACCAGATTCCTTTCCATAAGTAACAATCCTTTGTAGAAATATTAGATAAGAAGTTGTTAAGATATGTTATTGTGGGCACAACTAGCATATAACTTCTTAAAGCGCTCAAAAGGACTATCTGTTGTGTTGCTTTATCCCACATATATTTTTTCTAATGTTGGCTATCTTTGATGCTAAAAAATGTTTCTCCAAAAATGGCTTCTTCATCTCAATCTCATCTGTTACCACTAAAGATTTCATATTTAGATAAACACATCAAGTTCTTTGAGATGCTTGTTTGCATCCTTAACTGCAAGTTCATGAAAGTTAGACAAAAGACAAATTAAACCAAACTTAAGTTTAACAGTATCATGTTCAGTAAAATTAGGAAAAGTAATGCATAATGGCCTTTGAGTTAAGTCTGATGTAGCCAACTCCTTTAATGTTCTCATATTAGCCATTGTTTCTTCAAATTCAAGCTTTTTTTGTACTTCTAGAGTTGTTCTAGTTTCCCTTCATAACCTTTGCAGTGTCCTTTTGATCTCTAGATCAAATTGTATAGGTTATCTACGAGGGGATCTTGTTACTACCATATGCCATCACTAAAAAACGTGAAAATATTAAGAAATAACTGAAAAAATGATTATAAACAAATATATATACAAAACACCAATTAAAATCAAAAGCAAAAACTAAAACACCACATTACTTAGTAATGGTGGCAAAATTGTTGATGCGTGTAGAATGCACTAGAAAATAAAACCTAACTCTACACATTAAGATTTATAGTAGTGATGAGTAGGAATCATATCCATAAGGAATGTATGTGTAGCTTTTCTATTGAAATGAATTAATGTTTAGAACATAAGGAAACAAAGTAAAATTGAATCAATGAAAGCAATTTAATTCAAACAATGAGAAAATGATAAAATTGGTTAATACGCTTAGAATTTAGTTCTTAGTTCAATCTCAACCGACATATAATTAAACATACTTCACTGTCTTACTGTTTTTACACCTCTTTTAGAAACCATAATCGTAGGTTAATAATACGATATATTGACCCTAGTTTTCCCTTAGGTTTTGTTTAATCGAAATAAGCTCTTTAACTAATCCTAGCTATTAAAAAACTAGAATAAGCTCTCTGGATTAAGTAGAAGTTATAATACGAGCTAGGAAAATGGATTAATTTAGGCAACAATCATACAAGCTTGGTCCATTTGACCTTTGTCATGTTATCCTTAATGATTCATCATTAGTTTATCATAAATGAATCGCAAAGACAACTATTATGTATTGTATTCAATATTCTAGCAATGGGTTTATATAAAACAATCTAATGAAAGCATTTAAATCATTCTTACATAAATTCCCAAATCAATAAGCAAAGAATAACATAAATAATCTTTTATAGGAAAAAACAACAATACACAATGAAGAGATGCCCAAATGTGTTCTTCGACTTTGATTTCCCCTACAAACTAGAATAAGGAAGATTAGCCCTTCATAGATCCCATAGAAGTTAGGCTTTGCCTCCTTTCTTGTTCCAAAAATGATTCATGTTATGTTTGGTAGCCCAAATGTCTATTCATTGTAAAAATAGGTTTTTGGGAAGATGCACTGTTAGAGTAGTGCTCTAAAGACAATCACCTTTAGCACTTTTGTACTAATTTTATTTTGATTAATAAAGGGAAAGACATTTTTCATTAATATGAATTGATATTGATCTTAAATCAAATTAATGAAGTCTATGATACAAAACATAGTATGAAGGAAATCATGATGAGATGATGATAAGGAGATTCCTATCATGTGTAATTATGTTAGTATCTAAATAATCCCTAGTCATAGGATTAATAAGATAGCATATTATTAATCCAGATAGACTAGCACATGTTATACTCCTTGATTTGATCAAGTAGTGGGTCTTATAAACTGTAAGCATGAGATGTTTAGAGTTAACATCTGGATGTTTTCAAAGGGTAAAAGTACATCGGATGACTCGCAATGAGATTATTATATGGATGAGCTATTGAATATCAATTATTAATCTCGTCATAGTAATGGTGCAAATATCCTTAGACTTGAGGTACTTGAGGATATCATGGACACTAATCCTGTGCTTTGATATCATTCTTGTTACCTTAAGAAGAGGTCACTCTTAGGGTGGTGATTGGGAATAGCTATTGGTATTCAAAGGCAATTGGGTAGCCAATAGATAATTCACCACTCTTGATAGAAGGAGATGATACCCATGGCCTCTTATCAGGGTCATTATTTAAGAGTCTTTGACTAGAGCAGTTGAGTCTTCAATAACACATAGAGTAATGAGATCCCAGGATAAGAACTAACATCACTTGGACTAGATGTGACGTAGTCAGTCTAGTGCGAGTTGACACATAAGCCATACTCCAAACCAAGTAAGGTATAGTATGGTGAAAGGAGAAATTGCATGGTAATTGTCTATAGAAAGGTATGTGATATGTGTCTAATTGTTAATACATTTAATGATTACACTTAGCGGTCAATATACAAAAATGCTTAAGATACTCACTTTTATTCATATATGATTTTAGGTATAGTTTGGAGGCAAAGAAATTAAAGTGAGACGAAAGCATTATAGTTTGGCTATTTTTTGAAAATTAATTTTTACTTGTCTTCATGGAGAAGGAATGATAAATATTGGAGTACATAATTAATGTCAAGAAAAAAGGGACATATGTTGAAAATACAGAGAAGATTGAAGATGAAGAATGCAGCAGTCCATGAGCTAAACGACATCGTGAATTAAATGTAAGTAGCACGCGTTTCATGCAAGCAAAATGACGTGAAAGAGGAGCAGAAGCATGAATAAAATGATGAAAAAGCCATTAGATGTTAACAATGACTTCAACTTATTCGTCTCAGGTCTCTTGGCCATGCCTTGATAATTGGAAAACCTTCCTGAAAGTGAGGGAAAACAACAATTAAACACAGTGTTGTGCTAGTGTTAACGCATGCGTTAAATGCCAGTATTGCGCTAGCATTAGACGTTGGCATATTATGTAGCTATAGGGGGTTTGTGCGTGAACAAGGTGTGTGGATCGAAAAATCCACAATAAATCATCCCATCATAGCTATAGCGGGTAGCGAAAAGAAGAGTGGATGCATGACTTGCTGGCCAGCTTGCAAGAGGAGCTGCATCTAGGAGAGAAGAGTAGAGAGGTGACAGAGAGGAGGTGTGTGGTGAACAGTGGAATCGGACCAAAAACCTCGACTCTTTATTTGAAACATCATGAACAATAGATAAGAGAAGCAAGCTTAGGTAGTGAAGAAGAGTAGCTAGGGTCGGTGGGGATGATTTTTGTATGGGTGAAGCATTTTCTTAGGAGACCTACAGAAGGCTAAATATTCCAGCACCGGTTCAGAGGTGACATTGATGTCGACGATCTGAGTTAAGTATATTTTTTGATTTTTTTTATTTCTTTCTCTCGTTAGAAATTGATTGTGTTGTCCTATTTTAATTGATTTGGGTTTTGTGTATGAACTATTATATTTTTGGTATTGTTTGGTTATTTATGTATAAACCTATACGGTATTATAAAAGGATTATTTTAATGTATTCATTGAATTGTTTGATTACATACCCATTGCTAGAATTTTGATATAATCTGTAATTGTCATGTTGAAATTGATGTGTAATGACCTAGGTTAAATGATGCATCGTATGTGGTTGTTGCCTTGATTAGTTAGGTTTCCTAATTCGTAATGCTACTGCCTAATTAAGTCTAGAGATCGTATCCTAGGTTATTTGGTGGTTAGGTTTAATAAACGATCGTATCTTGATTAAACAAAACCTACGGGAAAACTCGGGTTAATTATTAACCCACAATTAATAGTTTCTAGGAAAGGGTTGAGAACAACAAATCAATGAAATAAGCTTAATTAGGGTATAGGTCGAGATTGAACCAAAGAACTAGATCTCTACCAAATTCCCAATTTTATCATTTTTCGCATGTTTTATTTAATTTGTTTTCTTTAGGTTTATTTTATTTTATTTTATTTTATTTTTAAATCCATATCCCCCTCATTTTTCCTAAACGTCAATTAATTTTATTTCATAAGCTAATCGAACACTCTCTGTGTGATTGACCTAGACTCACCACTGTTATAATAGTAGTTTAGTTATTTTATTTTGACTAGCATTACGATACACTAGTTAATTTTGGTGTTGTTTCATGGGAGTGTGATGTTTTTGTTTGTTTGTGATTTTAATTGGTGTTTTGTATATATTTTTTTGTAATTAGTTTCTTTTTAGTTATTTCGTGATCCTTTCTTTATTGTGATTCGTGTTTGTGTTTTATAAAAATTAAAGAAAAATCATCATGGATGGAAGTAATTTTTTCTTTAATTCATATTCTCAATCCTATAACAATGTTTGGGCTAATCAACCTAACTTTTGTTATGGATGGGATAATTATCAGAATTAATCCATGATAGTTTGAAGGAAACACAAAAATTCTTATATAGACTAGAAGCTTCCTATCAGGACTTTGATCCATCTCTGGAAGACTTGAGTAGTATTATAAACACTAATACTTTGCAACTATAGTAGAATAGTCTACAATTCCAGCAGGATGGAGGGCAATTTCCAAAAACTATATAGTCTAGTGCCCAAGATTCGGAGAGCCAACATAACTCAAGTACATCTCTAGAAGAAATGTTTAATATTATGGCAACTAACAATCTTTGAATTCAATAGGATATGCAATAGTTCCAACATAATATGCAACAACTATTTTAGCAAGCTATACAACAAATCTGACAGGATGCTCTGTAATTCCAATAAGATGCATTGCCTTGATGGGGAGATATCAATCATCTAGAACCATAAAGTGAAAAGGAGCAGTCATATCAACTCAAGGTGTACTCAATGGATATTAGCACAGAAAGCTTGCAAAGTGGAGAGGAGCTTGAGAATTTGAGGTCAATCCTCAACGAATTGCTTGTGACGAAGAAGCTGAGGAGGATCTCGAAGTAGAAAAAGATACACCTTTTAGCTGGGAGATAAGTACTAATTCCATTATTATTTTTGAAACTAACTTTTCACCTTTACCTAGTAGTTAGGAAAAATTAAACTAAGAAGAAAAAGGTGAAGAGTCATTCAAATTATTTCAAAAGAGCGAGGATTCAGTAGAGATGAAGAATCTAAGCAATTTTTAAGAGAGCTGTAGGAAAGTGAGTTGAAGATCGAAGGTGGAAAGTAGGATGTCGAGTCTCCACACCCATTGGCGATACTTTCATGAAGACCATCTTGGTGTGAGAAGGGCAATGCCCAAAAAGACTAGTGGACATTAGAGTATGATGGCGAAACGATGAAGTTCTACTCTTCAGAAGCCTCGAGGCATCATGCTGATAAGGAGCTTACTTTGAGGGAAGATGCTCTAGTCTCCTTACGGAGTTTGAGCATGCTTCTTGTTAGGCTTAAGCATCCATTCAACACTGGATGATGTGCATATGCCGAGGGTCAAGCTTACTACCTAAATTAAGAGCTTCTTAGGAGGCAATCCAAAGCTTTTTTTTATTTTTTATTTTTTATGTGTTTGTGTTTCTTTGTTGGTTTACTTTTCTTGTTTTTAAGTTTTCAATCAAATTGAGAGAAAGAATAAAACAAACAAAGAAACATTTGCTTATTTTTAATTGTTTCTAGGATTATTAAATCATGAGTAGAGAATGAGTTGACTAGAGAATTTCATAGCAATTTTGGAATGTGCTTTTGCTCTTGTGATTGGTTGATATGCATTGTCTTTAGAAGAGTAGTGACTAGTAGTAGACAAAGCCAGTGAGAATTTGAGCCTTATTAGACTGACACATCCATATTAGTCTCATTGTCTTTTAATAATGTGTGACCTTCATGACATGTACATCCCAATTTTGCATTGAATATTTGAGCCCACATTTTTATCACATCCATTAACATAGATATGATTAGGCATTCTTTTCTTTTCCAAACCACATTAGTCAAATAGCTTACCCATTATGTGATTTTCCTTTTTGATAAGCCACTTTGAGCGTTATGATCCTTTTTTGGTCTCAACCACATAAAATGCTTTATACTTAACCAAATGTCCTACCCAAGCCATAAAGCTAGTGGGACATTTGTGATTGTTAGGTTTGTGGATGTACAAAATTCTAACTGTGGGGGTGCATATATATGATGGTGGTTAATGTTGGAATGTTATTTTATGTCTTATCATTAAAATTCTCATGTTAATGTAGTTTCTTTTGACGTTAAGAAAAATAAAAAAAAGATAAAAGAAAATGAAAAAGAAAGAAAAATGAAAAAATTGTTTAAATAAATGTATCTATGAGCATGTGCATATGTGTTGAAAAGTTGTTTATGATTAATGCATTCTCCTAAAGTTATGATGAATGGGTGTTCACTCAAGGTTACACACACTAAATTTTACTATTTATAACCTTGTTAATTACCACAAGTGTATGGGTGGTTTGTGTAGTACCTAATGTGTCGATCCCATGAGGAAGGGAACTAGTCCTAGAATTTAAGGCAATTAAGTTCATAATTCCTAATTAAACAACTAATGTAGAAATTAAAATTAATAAAGAATCAATTATGAGAAATTAAATTACCAAAATTTAAAGCAAACTCACAACTAACCCGAAATTAACCTAGAAATTACTAAGGGAGAGAAAGAAGATTTTAATTCGAAATTAAACGAAACCTAACCAATTATGCACCACCGAATTGATGGGTCTAGACAATCCTAGGGTGAATTACTCCCTAATTCAATTATGGAAATTACGATCTCTCGATCTGCAATTAGTCCAAAACCGAAATTAGTTTTAAAGATGTCTATTAACCTACTGGGAATCTATGCTCAATCTCTCCTTATATGACTTTATCGGTTTGATCCAATTCTCGACCTATCGATTTATTAATTCTCGTTAACCCAAATAGATGATTTTTATTTGACTCAGCCTCTCAATTTATTATGGAATTATTAAGGGCAGAATTGAAATCACAATCAAGAAGTAAAAACACACAATCAATTGTATTTCATTAATCTTAAAGATTAATATCTAAAGGTGAGTATAAACTCGACTCAACATTCACACAATCAATCTCAACACCAATTTCAATTCTATACAATAATAAAGTTGAAATAAGTGGAAATACTCTCGACGACGGTGGGAAACCATCTGTTTCAGGAAGTACTTTGCGTCTAGCTCTTCTCTGTGTCTCTCTTCCTTTGTCTCCTTCCTCGATCTCTTGATCTCTCTCTAGGTTTTCTCTCAAGATTGATGAAATCTCACTTTTCACAAAACTTTCTTGGCTCTCTAATCCTTGCTGACAACTACTAGGGATTGATCTATTTATTCTGTAACAACCTTAGGTCAAACTTAAGGTCAAAAAGGTATGAAAAATAACCTGAAAATATAGTTTTTGTGTTAGCCCGAAGCATGGCACCATCTTAGCCTTGCATGTCACGATTATGGCTGATGCTTTACCCTTTCTATCACGAACGTGGCTTGAAGTGCATGATCATGGCATGATTTGTCATTCTCTATCATGATCGTGGCTCAGAGTGCACGATTGTGGCTTAGTTGACTCTTTCTCTTCCTTCTCTGTCATGACCGTGGCCTATGTGCACGATCGTAGCCTATGTCTTTAAGCCTGAAGCTCTTTAATTCTTCACTGTTCTTCCCTGTTTACCCTACAATACTAGCACTCACATCAAGTTTCCTAAAAAATATACAATTTAAGCTCAAGAATTCTAACCCATAAAAATACTTAAATACTCAAATTAACCTAATTAAGCTCTAAATGCATGCTCAACACTCACTTTAACACTAAATGCATGACAAATTAAATGCTAAAAGATCATGCAAAATGCAACTATCAACATCCCCACACTTAAACGTTTGCTTGTCCTCAAGCAAACAAATCAACAGCAAACAATGCCATAATGCAACAATGGATCTAATCTTCATGAAATAAATCTATCCTTGGACACAACTATTCAAATTATAGCAAATCATTAATCAGCAAAATAGGTTGTTCAAGGCTATGGCTAAATATACAACTAAATCTAGACATATATTTTATCTTAATTACACTTTTCAATTGTACATGTACATTAATAATTTTTCGGTCCCTTAGGCTTTTGTAACTATTTCTAAGTATAATTCCATGAAAATTCAAGCTGATTACAAGTCCAGTAGGTTTATAATTAAAGCATAACCATTTGTTTATTTTTTAAATACAAGTCCAGTAGGCAAACATTTGTGATGAATGTCGATCTGACAACTCAACTAAGTCATTTACCAACAGCTTGGTTAAAACGTCATTATAGCCTTTTTATGCGAAAACATACATTTGTGATGTGTGTCAATTTGGTTACTCATCTATATCATGTTTTCAACTGGCTACTAGCTCTATTCAAAACCCGAAAGCCAGCAGAATCGTAATTTATTAAACATTTATTAAACTCATTTTCTTACATACCTTGTTGCTTTTTGCTTTTCGTTTCTATAAAAAATACTAGTCAAGTTACCTAGGCTAAACAGCCCCAAATTATAAATGAATGCAACAATCTAAAGGGCGTTAAATTTACACTAAGTCCTAATTAGGCTGTAAATTTATCCAAAGGCCCCTAATGTACTAATTGCGCAGGCTAACGATCATTCACAACCTAATAGATTGTGCCCAAAATTAAAATTTTTTTCACTCATTCTAAGCCATTGACACATTCGTACATTTCACAAAATGCAACCTAATACTGTCATACAAAATCAAAAACAAAAGAAAAACACAAAATCTCTGCAATGACACCAAAAACTTGTTCGCTCAAGGTTATACGCTCTAAGTTTTATTATTTATAACCTCTGTAATTATTGCAAGCACACGGGTCATTCGTGCAGTACCTAAGCTGTCAATCCCACGAGGTAGGGAACTAGTCCTAAAATCTACGGCAGCTAAGTTCACAATTACTAATTAAACAACTGATATAGAAATTAAAATTAATCAAGAATCAATTATGAGAAATTAAAGTGTCAAACAATAAACAAAAAGCAAACTCACAACCAACCCGAAATTAACCTAGAAATTACCTAGGGAGAGAAAGGGGATTTTAATTCAAAATTAAATGAAACCTAACCAATTATGCAACAACCAAATTTACAGGTTTAAGTGGTCCTAGGGTGAATTACTCTCTCTCGAGTTATAATTCTTAACCCTAATTAATAATCCCTAATTCAAATTATGGAAATTACGATCTCTTGATCTACAATTGGTCTAAAATGTAAATTAATTCTAAAGATGTTTATTAACCTACTAGGAATCTATGCTCGATCTCTCACTACATGACTCTACTGGTTTGATCCAATTCCCCACCTATCGATTTATCTAACTCTTGTTGGCCCAAATCGATGATTTCTACCTGGCTCACCCTCTCAGTTTATTGCCAAATTATTAAACGTAGAATTGAAATCAAAGTCAAGTACTAGAAAACACAATCAATTGAATTTCATTAATCTCAAAAATTAATATCCAAAGGTGAATATAAAATTGACTTTACATTCATATAATAAATCTCAACACCTATTTCAATTCTATGCATTCATAAAGCTAAAATAAGTGGAAATACTATCAGGAACGGAATGTCGGAAGTGGCCACAGTGGGAAACCACCTGCTCAAGGAAGTATTTAATGTCTAGCTCATCTTTGTGTCGTTCTTCCTTTCTCCCCTTCCTCGATCTCTTGATTTCTCTCTAGGTTTTCTCTTGGGATTGATGAAATCTCACTTTTTGTAAAACTTTCTTGGCTTTCTAATCCCAATTGGCAGTTGCTAGGGATTGTTCTATTTATTCTGTAGCAGTCATAGGTCAAACTCGGGGTCAAAACAATATGAAAAATAACCCAAAAATTGAGTTTTTGTGTCAGCCCGATGTAGGGCACGATCGTGGCCCTATATGTCACAATTGTGGCTAACACTTTACCCTTTCTGTCACGAGCATGGCTCAGAGTGCACAATCGTGGCTCAGCTGCTTCTTTCTCATCCTTATTTGTCACGACTGTGGCTTATGTGCACGTTCGTGACCTATGTTCTTTAGGCTGAAACTCTTTAAATCTTCACCGTTCTTCTCTGTTTGCCCTGCAACACTAGCGCTCACATCAAGTTACCTAAAAAATATACAATTTAAGCTCAAGAATTCCTACTAACTTATAAAAATACTTAAATATTCAAATTAACCTAATTAAGCTGTAAATTCATGCTCTACACTCACTTTAACACTAAATGCATAACAAATTAAACCCTAAAACATCATGCAAAACATAATTATCAACATCCCCAAACTTAAACATTTGCTTGTCCTTAAGCAAACAAAACAACAACATATAAGATAACATAACAAACACACAATGTAGTAATGCAACTTATAGAAAATTATTAAAGAGCAAAATAGTTTTTTTAGGGCTTTGGCCAAATATACAACTAAATCAAGACCTAGATGTTAACTTAATTACCTTTCAATTGTACACACACATTAATAATTTTTCTATCCCTTAGGCTTTTGTAACTATTTCTAAGTACAATTTCATGAAAATTCAAGCTTATTGCAAGTCCAGTAGGTTTTTAATTAAAGCACACACATTTTTTTTGTTTTTTTAATTAACCCGGGACTTAGCCTTTTACTTGGAGGCAAACATTTGTGATGAATGTCGATCTGGCTACTTGACTAAGTCATTTATTAACAGCTCAGTTGAAACATCATTATAGCCTTTTTACATGAAGGCACACATTTGTTCGTTTCGATTCGGTTACTCAGCTATATCACGTTTCCAACTAGTTACTAGCTTTATTCATAACTCGAAGGCCAGTGAAATAGTGATTTATTAAAATCTATTAAACTCATCATTTTTATTTTTACTTTACCTACCTTTTTGCTTTTCGCTTTTCATTTCCATGAAAAATACTAGTCAGGCTACCTAGGCTAAAAGGCCTAAAATTATGAATGAATGCAACAATCTAGAGGGTGCTAATTTTACATTAAGTCCTAATTAGGTTGTATATTTATCCAAAGGCCCCTAATGTACTAATTTCACAGGCTAATGATCATTCACAACCTAATAGACTGTGTTCAAAATTAAAAATTTTTCACTCAATCTAAGCCATTGACTCATTCACACATTTCACAAAATGCAACCTAATATTATCACACAAAAACACACAGAATCCCTCTCCATACTTGAACAACAAATTTTCTTCAATGTGAGATGGAAACCCACAAAAAATAACACATAACAAAATGTGAAGTCAAGAATTGAAGGAACAACTAACATATAGAAGGAACAATGTATCAAAAAGAAAAACACAAATTACGTAACAATAAGCAAAACCACAAAACAAGATAAAATTAAAGATAGATTGGTTTATTTTTGGATCCTACGAGGACAAAGGTGGTGATGGTGTAGCAGGTGGTACTTAAATCTCTTGAGCTTCTGCATTAATCAATAATTTTTATTGAAATTAAAACTAACTATCAATAACAACTTCAAAAAAATTCTAATCATGTGCCAGTTTATGATCTTTAGCTTGACCTTACATTTAGGAAGGAATTTTAATTAGTCAGAGACAAGGAGATCACTTCCTTCTTGATGGGAAGTGTGCCTCCAAAATATAGCTTGCACCGTTGCCCATTGACCTTAAAAGTCTCGTAATTAACATTTTCCAATTTAAGAGCTCCACGATCCAAAACTTGAATGACTGTGAATGGTCCACTCCATCTAAAATTTAGCTTTCCTAGAAATAGCCGCAACTAGAATTATATAGTTAAATAGTGTCCCCTTCTTTGAATTCTTTCTTCTCAATATGAGCATTATGCCATTTCTTAACCTTTTCCTTGTAGAGTTTGGAATTCTCATAAGCTCTTCGAGCTCGTCTGGTTATAGAATTCATTTTTTTCCAACTTGCTTCTAGTCAAAGTTTAATGCTTTAATTTCTTAGTATGCTCTATATTCTAATTTTATCGGCAGATGACAAGCTTTCCCGTACACGAGTCTATATGGAGTTGTTCCAATGGGTGTTTTAAAAGCTATTCGATAAGCCTATAAGGCATCATCTAATCTTACTGCCCAATCCTTTCAAGTGTTATTTACTATCTTTTCCGAAATTCATTTAGGCTCTTAGTTTACAACTTCCACTTGACCGCTAGTTTGTGGATGGTAAGGTATAGCCACTCAATGGTTTACTCCGGATTGTTTAAGGAGGGCATCAAAAGATCTGTTGCCAAAATGTGCACCTCCATCACTTATTATCGTTCGTGGCACTCTAAATCAATTAAATAACTTTTCAATGAACTATTGTACCACCTTCTCATCATTGGTCAAAGATGCTATTGCGTCAGCCCATCGCAAGACATAATCAACCCCACCAAACATCGAAGACCCTTACCTCTTGAATATTGGATAACTACGTCTCATCCCTCTTGGATATGTTACCTATTCTCTGACATCTTTCATATTGTGCTATATAAGTTTGTGCATCCTTAAATAGATGTGGACAATAAAATCCACTTTCAAGAATCCAAGCCTCTGTTTTGTTGGCTCCATAATGCTCGACATATTGACCCTCATGATATTGCTTGAAGATGTCTAACATTTCCTCATCCGAAACATGTCGCATTAAACCATCTGCACAATATCTATATAGAGATGGTTCTTCCCATATATAATGGTTACAATCATGTAAGAACTTCTTCCATTGTTTATATGAGAGATCACAGGGGAGTTTACCATTGGCCACATAATTGGCAATATCTGCAAACCATGGTGTGGTTAAGCTCTCGAGAAATATTAGAGTTTTGTCGGGGAAATTCTTGTTAATATCATTGCTTAGCTTGCATTCCCCTCCCTCACATCTGGATAGGTGGTCGGCTACCATATTTTTGGTTCCCTTTTTATCTCTCACTTCTAAATCAAATTTTTGTAAGAGTAACACCCATCGAACTAACCTAGGCTTTGCATCTTTCTTATTGAAAAGGTATTTCAATGCTGCGTGGTCGGTGAATACATTTACCTTTGATCGTAAAAGGTATTAGTGAAACTTATCGCACGTATACACTACTACAAGTAATTCCTTTTCTATAATGGTGTAATTCAGTTGGGGTCTTGTGAGAGTCTTACTAACATAGTAGATTGCAGGCAACTTTTTGTCTTTCCATTGACCCAAAACATAACCTATGGCCTGATCACTTACATCACACATCACTTCAAACGACAATGTCTAATTTGGTGGTTATAAAATTGGTGCTGAAATTAATGCCTCCTTTAAAGTATTGAATTCAGACATACACTTATCATAAAAAACGAAGGGCATATCCTTGATTAAGAGATTTGTTAGAGGACTTGCAATTTGTGAAAAGTCCTTGATGAAGCGATGGTAGAACCTTGTTTGACCTAAGAATCCTTACACACCTTTTACATTACTTGGTGGTGGAAGCTTGTTTATCACTTATGTTTTCACTCTGCCAACTTCGAACCCCTTGATATGAGATTTTGTGGCCTAGCACTATCCCTTCTTGTACCATAAAATGACATTTCTCCCA
>JAOSBO010000002.1:32336599-32346958 GCA_027563915.1 Erythroxylum rotundifolium
AATTTCTTGCAGAATTTATGTGAAGATGAGCGTGTCCCGTACATTCCGCCCAAACGTGTATAGGCTACTTCCAACATGTTCCGGAGTAATGTGTTTTCATAAAGTTTAACTTGTTTACAAAGTGGACGTCCCCTTAGTAGCAGTAAGTGCAGTACATATTCGTGTTGAGTACTGAATCAAATTGGCAGTAGTTCTTAGTTGTTAATGAACTTTTTTCTTGTGAACCTCGATCAATTTCTATGCAGTTTATTTCCGCTGGCATGGTTATCTAACATTGTAGACTGAAATCAGGGAAGAAATCAATTAATAGATTTGTTTAAGTAAATTAACGTGAGACTTACACCCGCAGGATTTGAGGTCTTTTTATAGAAAGTTTGCTGGAAGTGAAAAAGGGATTCACAAACCCTGGCTCAACAACAAAACTACGATGCGGGTATGCCTCTCATGATGACTTGAAGTTATTAAAGATGTGGAAAATAAAAAGAAAAAGAACATAAAAAACTGGTCGAGTAACAGCTGCTATGTCGTCTAAGTGGAGCTGTTAAAAATTTTGGTGAGCGTATGTTTTTCATTTTCAATCTTTTATTTTATTTCATGATTTCTCTATTCTTAAAGAAGTAAAAATCTTATTTAATTTTTTATAATAAATAAATTATAAGATAAAATTAGAGGTAAGTTAAATTAAAATTAATAAATATTATATAAAATATTAAATTATAGGTGCGTTCTTCTAGTATAATGTTCTTTGTTTAATTGATTCATTTCTTGTTTTAATAAATACAATAAAAGTTATATTTGCTGTGATATGAAGAAAATATTATAATAATATTAATAATACAGTTATGGTATAAAAACAAAGCAACAATAAAAATAACAGTAAAGATAAGGGAGTGATGCTTTACGACAACAAACAATAAAATATAAATATATATATTACATGTTAGAAATTGTTAATAACAAAATAAATAAATGTTAGTTTGTTACAAATCATTAATATGACGTATATGAAATATTTTAATTTAATGGACGATAAAATTAATTTACTACGAATTAAAATATTTGTAGTAAAATTGAATAAATGAGATATAATAATCAGAATAAACATCAAATAAAATAACTCATTTTTTTAGTTCAAAAAATATTATGAAACACAATGTTTTGTAAGAACATAAGGATTTTGTAACAACAAAAAAAAGTTTATAACACGATTTTGTGAGTCCTTTTAGAAAAAGGAGGATTACATAGTTTTGAAAAAGAAGAGAAAGAAAAGTATATGGAAAGGTTTCGTGGGTTTTGAAGAAATGGAAAGAGAGTTACATGTGGGAGAAAGGAAAGAAAATATGGAAGGTTTTGTTTTTGTAAGGAGGTGAAGTGGGAAGATGAATGTCGAGAATATGAGAGAGGGAAGGAGCGAGAGAGATAAGATAAAATCTTAGAAAAAGGATTGCATGTCTCCTTGTAATAATAGATTCCTTTCTATAGGCATTTTGATGAAAGTTTTATAATTTTATTATATTACCAGATCCAATAGTAATAGTATGAAGGTTTTGTACTTGCAGGATTTGTATGATGCAACTTTGGGTAGATACTTGTCTCATTATCATGTACAGAGATAGAGATTTTATTTTTTGTTTACATATTTTCATTTTCTTAATTTCTCGAGCCACTTTTCATTAGGATTATTCCAAAATAGTTATCTTCGTTGTCTTAGGTCAAATCCATCTCTTCTTCTCTACTTAATTTTAACAATTATTTTGTGATATTAAAAACTTGCTTATTTTAGGCGTTATGAATTTTGGACTAGTCATTCTTCTATGGCCAAAGAAGAATATTTATGTCCTTGTACAAATTTGTCCTTTTATTTAACTTTGAATATTTTTATTGAAATATGGATAATTAATTGTTAGTTTTGCTTTAGTTATATCTCCATATTCTTTATGAGCAGCTCTAGGAATAGACTCTTCAAAGGACAGGCGTATTGTAAACATGAAGTTTAGATGGAATGTTAGGAAGCTAATGTGATCCTCCTATTTCCAACTATAGTTCTATTTTATTGTTCTTAATTTCTTGTTTGTTGGTTTTATTTATGTAAGTAGTGGGTAGTGGCACAACTAGTGAATGTCGAATTATAGAAGGTATTTATTAATTTCTTTGTTAAATTTGTAAGCTGGAATGGAGAAGAATCAATATGAAATTATTTATAGAGAATCGGTGTTCCAGAGATCTATGCATTCTCTCCTAACAAGCCCACCTTAACATTTCAACATATGTAGAAGAAAGCGTAAAAAATACTGTTCTTTTTAAGAATCATAGGTTGATATTGTTATCAATCACCTTGTAAATTGATCCGAGGTATGGGACCATAACAAATTAGTAACAAGGCCCGCAATTATGGGCGATTCATCTAGTAGCCCATAAAAATAGTTTAAAGCTTTTGTCAAAATGTAACAAGAGGATCGACAAAGGCTCTAAGAGGAGCAACAAAGGGATCAGGTTGAACTTTCCAATCATATCAAAGAACGCTTATGAGAATTGGTGACTATATGCGTAGAAGGGCAGCAGGGAGATGCTAGTAGTGTGAATCGTGGACCAAAAGAGCCAATGCAAGATTTTAACCATGTAGATGGGAGAAATTAACCATCAAAATGCTCCCAATTGGAATTTCCAACTTATGATGGGAAGAATGACCCACTTGTTTGGTTGAGTCGTTGTGATCAATATTTTTGTCAGGAGCGCATACTAGATGATGAAAATATGAAGATCACATCTTATCATCTTGATGGCAACGCATAAGTTTAGTTTCTTAAGTTGGATAAAGATAGACCTAATATTTCATGGGAGGAATTTAAACAACAACGTCTCCTCAGATTGGTCCCTCCATTCAAGGTAACAAGTTGGGAGAATTTTCGAAACTCTGATAGCTAGGCACTATGGAAGAATATCATATCAATGTAAGTTTCAATAACTCGTTGCTCGTGTTAAGTCTCTAATGACAGAATAGGAGGTGAAATCTTTTTCAGTGGACTTCATGAATACATTGTGGTAGAGGTGGAATTACATAAGCCCAATATTTGACTAATGCTACAAGCCTGACCTGATTGTATGAGAGATGAGAGGGCCTAAAAAGAGGTTCAACTTTCAATTCCAAGCCATCATTGAATGTTCTAACAACATCCCCTAATCATAAACTTTTCAAATGCCTCTCTCATGTAGAGATGGAAGATTGCAGATCAAGGGGACTTTGTTTCAATTGTGATGAAGTATATACCAAGAAACATCAGTGCAAGCGACTCTTTTGGATAGATGGTATCATCGAATCGGTAGAGGAAAAGGAAGAACAAGAGTCAGAGGCGCAATTTGAGTTAGAAATCTTGCTCTAACCTATGATAGGGGTCAACCCAGGGGCACATGCCATGAAACTTCACGAAAGCATCGGAAGACACCCATTAACGATCTTAGTAGACTCAAGTAGTACCTATAATCTCATAAATTTTCGATAGGTCTACAAATTGGGTCTTGTAATTAAACAACAGAGAAACTCAAGGGGGTAGTTACAAAAGATAGTTAAATTTGAAGTCCAGGTTAATGTCGTAAGGTAGCGATCTGCATAAGTCACCAACGAATTTATATTGATTTGTTCCCGCTCTATTTGAATGGAATTGATATGGTATTGGGGTCAATTGGCTTTAGTCTTTGGGAGCGATTCTCTGGGATTTTGGGGCCAAAATTATAGTTTACATAATGAAAAGGAAAGTTGGTAGAATTATAGGAAATTAAGAGCTCTTTTTCAGCTCCAACTGCCCAACTTCATGTTACTGAGTTGGAGTTCCATGTAGACAAGGCCTTGATCAACTTTTGGTTATATTTTGGCTATATTTAAAGAACTAATAAAAATTCCTCTAGAACACAAATATGGTGCCAAAAGAGGGCCTAGTAGTTGTTTGTCCATATTAGATGAAACCAAGCGTCAGTGCAAAGATATGCTGGAGCAAGGCATTATCAGGCCTAGTTAGTCACCTAATTCATCACCTATTCTCCTTGTTACTAAATTTGATAATACTTGGAGATTTGTGTTGATTACAGGGCTTTGAACTCAAAGACAGTCACGGATAAGTTTCCCATTCTGGTGATTGATCTATTGGAGGAATTACATAGTTCACGTTACTTAAAACTAAAACAAGTAAAATAAATGGCAATAAGATTGAATCAGAGAATTAAGAAAAACTTAGTTAACTATCGACATTAGAAGGTTATTATCTAGGTTTTGAATCCCTCTAAACTGTTAATAGATTGATCTTTTATTAAGCAATCATTTTGAAGATTTATTAGACCTTGGAGACTCCTTTGGTATACTAATAGCTGACTTTGAGTCTACTAACAACTAATCCTAAGGTCTTCAACCAAATTACTCATGTTAAAGTTTATAAGATTGCTTTAACGATTTGTGAATCATTTATTAAGTTTGACCTTAATTTGGAAGATTTATGTCATCCTGTGTTGACCATAATCTAGAAGATTTATGTCATTCTATCTATAGTGTTGCAATTAGCTCCTTCAAATTACAATACATCTGTTTATAAATACGATTTGTTAGTCTCTATATATGAAATCAGGTTATTATCTAATATTCCGAATCTATTAAAACATAAATGAAACACGTAATCGAATCATAATATACCAATCAAACCAATTACATCAATAAAAAGTCAAATCATATTAAAGTATCAACATAGGGTTCATCTAACCTAAATACTAACAAGATGTTTATTTACATATGATAGAATATAAAATCAAACATAAACTAAAAGAAAAATGAATAAAAATAGAGGTAATTTTAAATCTCCCTTCAATTTTATGGAATGTTTTTGTAAGGTAGATGTTTGATCTTTTATTCTAATGTATCTTTCAATGATTTCTTCATTTTTTCCACTTCTCTAAACCAAAATCACCTCTTGAGAATGATCTCGATATCTAGAATCACCTCATAATGTTTGCTCCTTTTATTTGCCTCCAAAAACCTCTTTTTATAGTAAATTATAAGGTTTTGTTTAATATACGAGCTGATGCAAGATCATGCATCAAACCATGCATAACCTAAAATCTCTAGAATTTGTGAACTTGCACGGCTTGAGAGAAATGCACAAGTTGCTGCACGCCTGTGCATCCCTTCTGTGCTTCAAATCTTTGTTTTATATCATGTTATCTTTCGAATTCCTCTCCATTAAGTCCATGAAGGTAGTTGTACTCTATAAACACACTTAAAGTGAATTAAGTACTAAATACATGATAAAAATATAATTTGTCAAACAAAAATACATCAAGAATGAGGTATAAATATGATCAATTATGCATATATCAAACATCATCACACTTAAACTTTTGTTTGCCCTCAAGCAAACTATAATCAAAATTATCAATCTTACACATCAATTCCTCGTTAATTTCGATATGTCCATTCATACTATACGTCATTATATCCTATCGAATCAAATTAACATACAATTAGAATTAAATTATCTTAAAATTAACTTTCTAAGTCAATATTAATAATAATCACATCAATAATTGCATTGAAATCAAACGCATAAATCTTTACACCCTTATTAGAATTTCATTCATTGCACTTAAGTGTTTAGGGTGAAAAGTATCAAACTCTCAATCAATGCATAATAGAGCTCTTACCATAAGCTTACAATAATATCACATCTCCATCACTTATGTATAAACTAGGAATAAAAATCAAAAGGTCTTTATAAGGTTGTAATGAGGCTTAGGTATGGTATGGTTGGGATAATAAAAAGGATTAAATTGAAGAAATTTACTAAAGAAGAAATTACAAGACCTATTTAGTAAACACACAGGTCTTTTCATTGCAACCCTATTAGTACCATAAACTTATTCACAATTATTTTATACTCGTATAATAACTCTTTTTTTCTACAATAATTAAGTATTCAGTACCTCAATTAAAGAAATAAAGGACCTTTCAAGAATTTCAAGTCTCAACAAGTAAATAATGTAAATAACTTTTAAGGTTTAAAATAATAAAAAAGCTGCAAAGAAAAATGGGATAAGGGTTAATATATGGGTAAAATAAATGTAAAAGTCTAAGGCTCAACTTAGTTATTCCTGAAAGTAAATTTAAAGGTGTGATAATTTCTAAAAAAAGGCTTAAATAAGTTGTTAAATCTAATTGCCTTTATCACATCAATGTTTTTAATTTAACAAATATGTTCTCAATATACATAATAAAAGCAAGTATAAGAATTGTTCTACCATACATGAAAGAATAACAAGAGCTTAAAAATTTTGAGATTTGCTCTTAGGCTTAAAAGCTCACAAAAAAAAGATGGGTATTATGTGTTTAAATAATATGAAATATCATTCAACTTAAATATTTCAATGATTATTAAAAATATGACTTACAAAAGCAATTTTATTCTAACTCTCATCCTTTTGCAAACCATTTTAAATCAATATTCAATAATGAAACACAGTATTCAAGGACATATTTTTAACCAATTCAAGATATCAGTTCATAAAATTTAATAATCAAGATTATAATAAGTTTAAAGAAATCATTAAAAATTCATCAAACCCTTCCCCACACTTAAAGTTGTACATTTCCCCCAATATGCACAATATATATAATAAGGGAAAAGTTTAGTGGTAGTTCCCTGAATATGATGATTTTGTTCTGATTTTTTATCTATTCAATAATAGACTACATCCTTGCAAAATGTAAATGAGAAAGGGATAAAAAGAACGTGGAAATAACATGAAATAAATTCCTATACTAACACATGAAATAGAACCAAAATGAAATAAAGCTAAAACCTATCCTAATTCACGGGTTACCTTCCATGTAGTGCTTGTTTAACATCGTTAGCTCGATGTACCCTTTATGCTCAAGTTCATCCTAGATCAATAAAAGAGGGACTAACAAAACTCTTTGAATCGTCTATTGGCTCAAACAGTTTGTCTTAGAGGAAGTGGGAACTCTCCTAACGGTATAGTTGTCCTTAATAATCTTAGGGTCAGTATTGTCACTAGGAGTCTCTTCAAACAGTATATAATCGATTTCATACTGTTGAAAGTAAAGTAAAATTTTCTTAGACCATCATTTGAAGTTTCTCCCATCTAAAGGCTCTAGTCTAGTTAGGTTAGGTATAATTTTTGGGGCTACGATGATAGGGGCTGAACCTATGTGGGGAACAATTAGTGCAGATCCTTAATTGGTCTCATTTGTAGACAACATATTAAATCACATGAAATAATCACAATACGAAGAAAACAACAACATATTCTGACTTTTACCAAAATTAATAAGCAGCAGCAAAATCGTAGCAATTAACGAAATATATTTTCGACTTAAATTGTTAGCGAAAGTAACAATAATATTTAAGTTGGAATGACTTATCTGAAATGCAAGGTATCGTGAAAATCACTGTCCTAAGTCAGAAACTCCCCTTTTATGGTGTAGCAAGATAATGGGTTCTGACCCTAAGGTTAACAACTTCTCCACCAAGTTTCGGTGCACTCTAAAGGATGAAGTAGGAATTGTCTCCAAAAATTAATAAAAGAGGAATAGAAAAGAAAAGAAGATATGTGTACAAAATGTGTTTTATATGAAAGATGTGTGCCTTATATAGGGAAAAAAGAGTATAATACTGTCTGTGGGAGAGAGCAAAAAGAACAACGTGTAAGTCATAAACAAGATGGACAAGCTACCAATATAGGAAAAAACAAATGACCGTTTGGGCGTATTAAAGAATAATAATAAAAATGGAAATGTCTGGACAATTGGGTATAATAAAGACTAATAATATCCTTGATGGTTTTTAAGAATAATGGCTACATTGATATGCATTATTGTGTAATAAAAATGGGGTATAACTAACAAGTTTTTGGAACAATCAATACCAACAAAGTACGCATCTTGTGGTGGTTTTATTGGAAGCTGTTATGAATACATTCGCTATCAAAGGGAAGAACAAGTCAGATTTTGCTCATCGATTTTTGATACAGTGTGTCACCGTCAACAACTCCGATCTCTTGGCATGGTCAATCGATTTCCCTTTTTTTCCGTAGAAAAATTACAAAAGGAGAAAAGACTAAAAACACAATCCCATTGTACAAGGCTTTCTCATTTACGAGAATAGGAAGTGGGTCATTAATGTGCATCAAATTTTCTCTTTTCCATATGTTCGATTTTACTGCGATTGGAACTGAGGGAGTGGCTAGTGCTGTGGCAAGAGCTGTCATAAAATCCCACTCACCAACACTATATTCACTTGCTAGTATTAAGTTCAATGGCAATAGGAGCGTTAAGACCGATAAGAATCTTTGATCGTGTTCGCGTTGTGGGCATATGCAACGTCTTATTGTCACATCAGTGTGCTTTGGGATTCCTTGAACAACATTTCCTATAGGACATTCAATCTTCCTCTACGACCATTCCAATAACTATACTTTCCACCCCCAAGATCAACTGACCTATCAAACATCTTCTTCATGCCAAGAATTAAAGTTTTCCCACCTTTACGCATAAATATTTTTGCCTTTTGTCAGCCAAGAAGTTCTTAAATTGTGTACCCATATCAACCTATCAATCACAACCTCTTGTCATTGGCAATTATATTACATAGGAGTTGGGGTTTCAATCTTATCCCTTAACCAATTACATTTATCCTAATCCACAATGTGCTTATATTCTTAGCTAATAGTCCCACAATAAGCTGAGTCAATATGGATCTTAGTGTTTGAACCGGACGATTCTCAAACGAAAACCCAAACATCCTCCACACCCCAATGAAAAATTCCTTATCAAGATCAAATTCAGTGAAATCATAAAGAGTAGGGTCCAAGTCTTCAAGTACTTGCCTCTTTGCCAATCCCAGTGGATTGACTTGATAAGCCTTCATAAGCAACAACAAACACACGCTTTCTTAAATTGTTCGCCCCGAAAATCCAAGCAATATGCATGACAGCTTGAGTAGCGAAGTTCTAAAGAAATTATCCTATGACTCATCTACACTACTGGGATCAACCTCCCAGGCCCTTTGAAGCTCCTCTAAGTAGACACAACCTAAACTTTTTGAAGCAGGCTAGCGACAAACATATTTCTTAGATTTTTATTTTTAAATTATGATAATGGAGCCCGCTTATTTACACTGGAGTTAAGTTATAAAAAAATAGTAAATAATATTATATTAATAATAAGGTAATATTTAAATAATAGACGACTAATTTGGTTAAAATTTATATTATTTAATGTTTTTTATCGCTTTAAAAATGTTAAATTTAAATTGTTTTCTAATAAAACGTTAAGGTTTAAAATGTACTTTTCCTATTTAATATTAGAGTTTAATTTATATTTATATACAAACAATTTGTTAAGTTTGCTTTTTTAACCCTTTGTTAATGCATTGAGTTCGATTAAAGGTGTTAAAACGTACAGATTCGGATACACAACTTGACTCGAGTTTCAAGCTCTATTTTCAAAAGATGCATGGGTTTTGGACCTCTTTGTATTGGATCTTTCTATGCCAATAAGCTTGTATGTTAACCATAAGGGCCGAGAGACGGAGGAATAGGGGTCCTATGAGTCTCACTGACTAGGTAAGAGTAATAGTTTTATATACTTAGGGTAACATGTTGTTCATTATCTGTTCAAGGTGGATTTAACAATCAAATAATACAATCGCTCCTCTGTAATGCCAACTTGTGTTATAAAATTTCAGTTTGTAACTCCTCTAAGCCTTATCTAGAATAGGAAACACTTGGCTCCATAGACAAGTAAAATGAAGATAACAAAAGTTGGGAGATAAAGTGTCAATTATAAACATTGACTTCCACCATTATCAGCTTTAATAGCTGACGACCATGAAAGGCTATACTGAAAACGATGACCCTGAGTTGAAACTGAACTTAGCAAGATTCACAGATCCTTTTCAAGTCTGATCTTCCTCACAACTCCAGAAAAAACCTGCCACTTGAAAAAAGTGATAATTAGCTTGCAAGTCCATTAAAATAAAAGTTCAAAAAACCACTTGCACTGCTACATTTTCAGTCAACTTAATCACAGGCACTTCCGTAAAAGGGGCTGAACGATTAAAAATAAATACTTTTGAAAACCTAATTATCAAGTCACTCGAGCATCTCCCTAGTAGTCAAATAGTCCATTCAAAGAAGGAATCTTCCCCTTTATTAAACTCGCCGTTTGAATAAACCATAGTGCTTAAAAAATTGTCCACTTACATTTATAAAAATGTTTTAAATTATTAACTTTAAAAAAGTAGGGCCATATTAACAATATGAAATCCGTGACAATATTAGAATATTATAAGTTTCTTTCAA
>JAOSBO010000002.1:32356541-32373283 GCA_027563915.1 Erythroxylum rotundifolium
GGGACAACTTTAAATTATAACATATAATGAATTAATTATGATATAATAAAGTTATTAAGATGTATGTATTATATAATAGTATGATTAATTAGGATATTAAATTCAATTAATTAGAAATTTATATGAAAAGTTAATAAGTTAATAAGTTAAAAGTTATTGTTAAAATTATAAACTACATTAATTATAAATTTTTAACTTACTTAAATTATTTATTAATTATTTTAACAAATAATTAAAAAAATTGGGGTGGGCGGGCCACCGGCCGGGCCTGTCGGACCGGCCCGTCCATGTTGGCCCGTTGGCCTGCGGGCTATATATTCTTGACTCGTGACCTGACCCATGGGCTGGTCAAACTGGGCCAAAACCCGTTAACCGACCCATGGGTCGGGCCGATTTTGACATCCCTAATTAAGACATGAAGGCCTTATAGAAGTACACTATTCTAGTACAAATAAGTAGTACCTTTGCAAAATTTCCGTACACTTTTCTATATTTCCACCTACAGCGAATATTAGAATATTAAACCCTGAAGCATCTTTCCTACCAACGAAAGAAAAGAAGCTCGTAACAGGGTAGTACAAATAAGAACGAATTGCCTGTACTACATATTAAAATTGCGCAGTTGTATCAGAAACAACACTACCTGTGTGCTAATGTATATCGTCTCTATATAAACAAATGGATCTTTGTGGTTCTCAACAACCATATCAAATGAAGCTTTCCAGTTTCCAGATGGGAAAAACGTCATTGAGTGCAGCGTTGATGAATTCCTCTCAAATTCCGTAGGTTTGACACTGAACTGTTTTAGTTTTTTTTCCTGGGTGATTTCACCAGTGCTGCACTCAATCATGTTTTTTCAACTTACTGGAACATTGTCATCAAAATTGACAAGAAATCATTTCTATTTTTCTTAAATGTTAGGAATAACCAGTTCTCGTATATATTTACCAGCCTGTGGAAAAGCCCTACTTTCTTTGTTTTTTGCAATTCTTCTCCTTTCTACTCTTCATCACAATCAGATCCCTTAAAACGAAAGTAACTTTGTCGTGATATTTCTTGGTCTGCTGATTAATTATTGTTGGCGATATGACAGGTTTGCTCATAAGTCAAATCACTTAATTAGTTCCTCTTGATTGATATCTTTTACATTTTGTTTTACTCATTCAATAGTTTTTCCATGTTAGTACATCCTCAGTTTTAATTTAATAATAAATTAGGTAAAATATATCAATAAGCAAATATTGTTAAATATTTATTGTTCAAGAAATACATAAATCATCAAGTAATTTGTTATACTTTAGACTTAAAAGAAGATTGACTGGTGGTATTATTTATAAAGAAAATATTACATGCGATAAATACAAGATATATTATTAAAGTATGAGAGGTCCAAATCTAATTACTAATATTATATTTGTGGTTATTTAAATATATATATGACATAATTGAGTCAAAAGACAATATGGAGCAAGGTGAAGCAGAGTGACCATTAAATCCAAGAAAAAAAAACAAATCAATTTGTGAGGTTTAAAACTTTCAATTATAGAAAATTCAAGACAATTCAATGTTTAAAATCAACGTAATCCTTCTTTCGACCTCACTCTTGATCATTTTTATGTTTTGAGGGCTGCTTACATATATTTATTACATTTTCAATTTTAATGCAATTAGCTTTTCATTTATCAAAAAGAATTTAAGTTTTTATTTTAAAAGAAAATTCACTTGACTCGTAAAATAAAATTTGATAACTTTGGAACTAAAATAAAATTCAAGTTTATATTAAAGAAAAGGGCGTTTTTGATACCTGGAAAAACTTGAATATTTGAAAGTTAGCTAACTTGGAATATTTTGAAAGTTAGTTGCTCCATAGGTTTGGTTAGTCAAAGGATTAGCATCTCCTAACTAAATCATATGCGCAAATTGGACATAATAGATGTCATTTTGCCTTAGGGTTTGACTAATTGATTGAAGGATCATTGATTACCTGAAGGATTTGTATCGGCTAATTGAATCCCATTTAGAATCTACATAACTTGGATCAAATATATTGTTTTCTAAGTTGAAGGTTTAGTCAGATGGTTCTACTAGTTGATACCCAAAATGAATGGACATCAACTAGAAGAATGGCATTTATCACCTAGGTTCTTGTTTCCATAAATTAGTAATCGGAAACTTATTGGCTATAAATTCTTGGTTTACTTTTTTTAAGATCTTTATGAAATTTTATTGATACAAAAGCATATTTGAGAAATTTCTTAAGTGTTTGAAAAGCTTGCATTCATTATAGATTGAGATTGAATCCTTGAACATTAAAGTGAGAAAAGGAAGGATATCTTTAAGTTGAATCCATTTGGGGGTTAGCTATTCAAGTTTTCTTTGGCTATCAAAGTTATGGTTTTTCTTCACTATTAAGGAAGAGTTTGTAAAAAAGATAGTTTTCACTAAAGGAAAAGAAAGATCTTATAAAAAGGTTCCTCTTTACCTAGTTCAATGAAGAAGATAACGAAATCTAAAGCAAAACTACTTAGAGAGTGGAAGTAAATAAAATATTTTGTAGAACTACTATAAATTTGTTTACACTATTTTTCCCTTATGTGATCTATCCAATCATAACATGAAATTTTGATGTCTACTAGTAAGGATGTATGTATTTATATTGGCTGCTTGGATATGTAATATGTGTATAATGTAAATATATTTTATTTAGTATTTTGTTATATTTTCCATCTTAGTTACCTTGAATTTGTTTAGTGTTATATTGTGCAGTAGGTAATTATAGATATATTGCTTAGGGATGATTTTTTTAAAAGATAATACATTTATATCAAGGGATATAAAAATTCATGATTGCTAGGATCAAAAGACATAAATATGTCTATTGAATTAAGACAAGTTACATTAAATGGATGTCTAATCTAGCAGCCATCTTTCTTTCAAGCTATGAGAAATGTTGTTTTCCAAGCCTTTAGCCATAAGGTTCAATCTACATTGAAGGATAATTGTCTAGAAAGTTTGCTCCTAGCTTTTAGCTTGCTTCCTAAATATTCTACCTTTCCTTTGTTTCCATAAGCTGTAAACTAGTGTAGCTATGAATATTTTATGCATTTTATAGTCTTCTTTGTTTGCCATTTTGATTCTTAAAGCCCACACAATTACTTCCTTTCAAGTGGAGTCTGACTTCCTTATGTTCAAAAGGCTTAATATCTTCTTCCAAATGCCATTAAAGTGGCAACAATCAACTGTAATGTGGTGTATAGTTTCATAGTGCCTATGAGATAACTCACAACCTTTAGATGGAATAACAAGCTTGATGTTGTACTTTTTTGTTAGTCTTCCCCCTAGTCCTAGCCAAACATTAAAGACACGAAATGGTCTGATGTCATTGTCCCATACCAAATTCTTACACTTCACTTTGATGCTTAGTTCTTGCTAAAGATATTCTCTACAATACTTGGTGTTAAACTACTTTGTTATCATTGACTTCCTAAACAACTTGATCTTCATTAGCGGGTTAACACTTGGGGGGGGGGGGGGGGGATTGCTATTCCATTGGTATAGCTTATGAGTACTTTAACCTTTGTATTTGGTGCAATTACTAGTTTTAATTGCTGAATTTCCTCAATCCTAGATAAAGGCCCCTATTGTGTCAGTTATCAAATCAAAACAATGTAGCCTCTCCATCTCCAATTTTATGTGTGATTAGTTCATGCATCCATTGTCTAGTCTATAAGATTTGCCTTAAGGTCCAAGATATTTTTTGATTTGATTAAATATTCCATAGAATGTTGTTCCTTATATGAACAGTTTATATCCATCTTACTTAGAGTTTCTCCTTTTGCTTACATAACTACTAGTGTTTCTTTGCTAGAAAAACCTTATTTATCATCTTTACTAAAGTGATGCCTAAGTCCCCATGGTCTTCAATGAAAACAGATGAATTTAACACCAAGTATTATAGAAAATATCTTTATCCAGAGCCTAGTCTTGATTAGAAGGTTAACAAGGGGGAAGATTGCCCATGATTATGCCTACTTCTCTGTTGCAATGGAAAGGCGACTTCCATTGGTTGTTGCTTATGAGTGCCTTAACCTTTGTATTATGTGTGATTATTAGTTTCAAGTGCTAAATTTCCTCAATCTTATATAAAGGGCCCTACTATGCCAGTTATCAAACTAAAACAATGTAGCCTCTCCATCTCCAATCCTATGTGTGATCAGTTAATGCATCCATTGTCTAATCCACAAGATTTGCCTTAAAGTCTAAGATATGTTTTGATTTGTTTATATATTCCATATACTTTTGTTCCTTATATAAATAGTTTATATTCATCTTACCTAGATTTTCTCCTTTTGCTTGCATAGCCACTAAAGTTTCTTTGTTAGATAAACCTTATTTATCATCTTTACTAAGGTGATGCCTAAGCTCTCATATTCTCTTGGCGAGCAAACTTTGGACCATTTCACTTTTTCATTATAGTGTTGATTGGTGGTTCCTTCCCATAAAAGTTCCCTTAACTTCCTATGTAGGTCTCTCAATATGCTTTTAGGTAATGCTATATGATTTACCTAGTAAGTTGCTAGGTTATTTAGGATTGAAGATAAAAGTTAAAGTCTTCCCTTATAGCTTAAAAATCTATTACACCAGTGGTTAATCCTTCTATTAAATGAGCCTATTATGGGGTTGAAATCTATTGCACTAAGTATTTGATAGTTAGACTAGCTTAATTCAATCCCAAATCTATTGCTCTTATAGTTACTTCTTGAATCATATTGGATGACAAATAGAAGTTTTAGTTGGGTTGCATCTTAGTCCTAACATTGTTTTGAAGTTCTCCAAAGTATTCACTAGCAAGTTGATTGAGTTTTTAACCCTTAAAAAACAAAGGATTTCATATGTAAAAGTTAAGTGAGATATCTTGGTACCTTTACATCTGTAATGGTACTTGAAGTCTAAGGTATTGGAAGTGTTCCTTGTAAGAGAGCATGATATGACTTCCATGCCAAGAACAAACAAGTAAGGGGATAAGTGGTCCCCTTGTTTCCCTTTCCTTGCCTTAACAATTTGGTTGGCTTTATATTCTCCATTATAACAAAGGAAGCTGTGGAGATTCACTCCTTGACCCATTCCTTAAATTTAGTTAGGTATCTTGTAGCTTCAAACACCCTAAAGATAAACTTCTAACTTTTTGAATCATAGGCCTTTGTAAGATCAATTTTTAGTGTGCAACTTTTTATAAAGGTATTGGAATTGTATCTTTTGAGTAACTCTTGGCAGATGAGTACATTGTTGCCTATTATTCTCCGTTTCATAAAAGCATTTTGAGTTAGATTGATGATTTTTCTTAAGTTATTCTTCATTCTATTCGCCAGTATTTTTGCTATAACCTTATTACATGATATGGGTCTAAACTCCTTAATTTGGTAGGAATTACCTTGCTTTTGAATGAGGCTAAAGTAGGTTTTGTTCCACTCCTTTAGGATTTTCCTTTTCCAAAAGAACTCCTTGACTATCTAATTACACTTTCACGAGTGATGTCCCAAATTTGCTGAAAAATCTTTCATTAAACCCATCGAGGCTGGGGGCTTTTTTAGGGTGAATAGAGAACTTGGATTCTTAAATCTCCTCTCTTGTAACCTCCTAGATTAGATTTAGCTTAGTTTTAGTCGAAATTGATTTAATTTCCCTTAATATATCATATGAGATTTCCTGAACTTCTACATTAGTACCAAGCTACTTCTTATAGTATTAATAGGCTATCCTTTTTATATTATCATTATAAAAGTTATTCCCTTCCCTATCAGTCAACTGTAAGGATGGTAAATGTGGCTTGACCTACCTGACCTAATTTTAGCTAGGGTTGATCAAGCCACGGGCTGAGATTGCTTGCCTTGATTGGGTCATAGGTCAATATAACAAATGGCATTGTTTTATCAAAAAATGACATCATTTTTTTACTTTTTAAAAATAATAAATTTGAGTTAGTCAAGTAGTGGTCGATTGCCATCCCTAGTCAATTGCTTGATTTAGATTTTATTTCTCCTACTTTGATAGAATTGAAATAGTAACTTATGCACCTCTCTCTATCCTTAAGCCACAACATCTTTGATTTTTGTCTCAACTGAGAGTTGATGTTTTTAATAGTGCTATTTTAGTTTTGTATTAGGATTGCATCTTCCCTTTTGAGTTTTTTATCTCTTGGTTTTACCATAATTTTCTTCTGACATTTTAAAATCTTATTTATCACATTTTATTTCTCCAACAGTATAGGGCTTTTAGAATCTCTATTAACCTTTTTGAAATTGGCCTTTACTACTTCTAATATTTAACAAAGGCAATAGCTTTAAGAACCTCTTACATCTATATTCATTCACTCCATTATAACTTCTCTAAATTTAAGGTACTTCATCAGGTAGTTAAACACTTTGAAAGGGCTTTTCCTTTTATCTATTAGATCTATCATAATTAGACTATAGTCTAAGGTAACTTCTTCTACAAAGGTTAACGACTTAGAGGATACTTTTGCGGCCACTTTGCATTCACCATGCTTCTAGAAAGTTTTTTTATTTGGTATCATTCTCTTACCTACTTGTTTTGCTAAGTAAATAAATTCCCAAGTGATGTTAGGTGTGTTAACCTTATATTTTGGAATAGTTTTTAGAGTTCCTTGAATTTTGGTTGGGCAAGTTCTTGCCTCCCCATACATCACTAGAGCTAATATTGTAGTTAAAGTAACCTATAACTAACCAAGGCATCTCTATCCTCCTATTAATGCTAATTAATTGTTCCTATAGTTATTGCCTTTGGAACTCAAAATTAGATGCATACACTATAGATATTGAAACTGGAGTTCTGGACCTGATGCTTATCATTTTACAATGAATTGCTAGGTTTAAGAAGGATCATAGATCATTTCCAGTTTAGATAGATTGTGGCCTACTATTATTCTGCCACTGAAGTGTTTCTTATAATTAATCAAAATGTTCCGGTCCCTCTCTAATAATTAACGGTCATATCCTTCTCTATTTTGGTTTCCATAAAACATACAAAATTAGGTTTTTTAAGGAGTAAGTAATCCTTAATATCCAATTGTTTATTTAGGCCATCAAGGTCTCTCACATTCCATATTATAGCTATCATTAATTCTTGTCTGTTTTTTGGTTTCCACATGCTAGTAACTTTGCTTGGTCCTCCTCAAGGCTTGTATTAACCTTTGACCTCATAATTTTCAAGGAATCAGGAAGCTTGTTCTTAATGTTGACATCTATGCATACTCTTACAAAACCTATCCTCTTCATCAAAGTAGTGTTTTCATCCATACCAAATGGTTTCCTAATTTTTCTAGTTATGTGACTTATTCCTTTTACAGACCAATATTTCGGTAGTACTCTTTGGATATTAACCTATAATGGAACTATTTTTGGTGAGCTTTTGTTAAGATTGATACTAAGATGCCATCTTTTAAGGAGAATAAGATGGCCTAACACATGAAATGGGCTTGTTTCAGTGATTCTCTGGGCATTTTCTTTAGCATTGAACTTGAACATAAAGAGTTCATTCTTGTTAACCACCATATTTACCAGTCACATGTTTTTCCAAGTTGCACTTTCCTAGTTTTGTACCAAGGAATGTGAGCCACTTCTTTAAGAAAAGGCTAACTATTGCAATGTTCCATTTCCTTGCACCCTATTACAGTACCTCAATTAGGGGAAGTATAGGATCCTCCTCTTTCAACTCTATGCACCTAAATTTTCCAAATGTGTTTGAATCACCCACTATAGATCTTTAGGAAGTTTTTTCTATTGTGAAAGCTTGGTTAAGGCTCAGTTTAGCTCCAACAATTAGTGGAATTATTAGAGGGTTAGAGGAAGAGGTGATGTATTAGTAATGGGGTTTTTCATATTTGTGGTTTGTCTGTTGGTTTTGTTAGCAGCATTTCCTAGTTTTATGGTGAAGTTGATATTGTCTTGTAAGTTGCTAAAAAAGGAAAGTTTAGGTATTGAGGGTGGGCCAACAATAGGAAAAGGTTGTTGAAGGAGGGGACACACTATGGCTATATTGAAACTTTCCTAAAATATTGATTAGTTGAAACTTGATCAAACATTACTTAGGAATGATGTTAGCTAAGGATTAAAAAGTTTTGAACAAAAATAAGATGAATATGAAACTTTGGATGAATATTATCTCAGAAATGAGCATATTATAGCATGTATCATTATCTAAATAGAAATAGATAAAGAGGAGACTAAATCTAAGCTAGCACATAGCTATATGTTAGGGCGTGTTTCTCACTAGAACAACAATTTAAAGAAGTGACCTCCTATATGATCATATTAGTGCTTGTTTCATGTTCCAAAAAAGATATAATGTTATATAAAGTAAAATATGTTCTTATTTGTGTCTGAATTCCTCTTTAGATGTCAAATTGGAGAAGCAGTAAAGTTAATAACCTAGGATACAACCATATCTGTAATAGAGTGCCTATATAAATTCAGATAAATTAGTCTTAGTTTTAGTTCTCCTTAAGTTGTATAAAGGCAAGTAGTCGTCAGAGAGAAATATTCCTTAAAACACATCTTACACCAACATTTAATAAGGAGAGAAATAAAGATTAATTTTAAGGTAGATGACATCAAAAGATTGGGATCTTTATTTTGGGGGGGAGGGGGGGGGGGTCTTTCTTTGAACTCTACAATTCTTTTATTTTTTATCATTATTCCAGGAATGATTTGTCCCTAATTTTATTTTACATCTAGATTAAGATATAACCCTAGTTTTTTCGATATATGGAATGATTCAGTATTTTGTAAAAAAATTTATATATTTATAAAGTATTTATGTTGTTGTTAATGTTAGTTATATATAAAAGAAAGCTTAATCCTTATATATTAATTAACTAGGCACTTATATTGATGATTGAATGAGATACTAAAAATAAATGTGCATGATAATTTTGGTATTAGGGTGATATTTTATGAATGTTCAAAATTCCTAAGGCATTATTGGATGATTTAATCAGATAAATGTATTAGTTATTAAATCAAGGGATATGTGTTTGTACATCAAGATGTGACAATTTATTGCACTAATAGATTTTGTCGATCTAAATAATTGAATCAATAGTACACGATGATAGGGATAATTTTATTGTATTAATTTGATTTCTTCTTATTGATTATTTGACTATTTGTGTTTAGTGATAACTTTATCTATTTAGGTTAACTTAAAATTAGGTTAAACTAATCACTTTTCTAGTTATTGATTAGAGAATAGTATGAGGATTAGAGTTAGTGTTACTTTATCCTCGTGGAACTAACACTTCACCTACCACTATACTGTACCAAAATGATAAGTCCATTTTTTTTTAGTCTTGTTGTAAGATAGTAGATAACACATTAATTAATTTTTTGGCATTGTTTTCAAAGATATAAAATTAAAAAGATCAAGCATTGTTACTTTAATCATTTTTGTATATTATTTTTAGATTTTAATTCCTTGATATATTTGCTTTGGCAATTTTGATTTCAAATGTGTGACAATGGGTATATGAGATGAAGAAATTCCTATTACTTTGTCAAAGAAGATCAAAAACTAGAGAAAGGACTTCTTTAGATGCTCAAAGAAAGAAAAAAACTAGTAGCCCAAAATTAATAGTATGATACAATAGAACGAGAGGACACAATGATGTTAAACTATTCAAAGCTAGGTTTATAATTTTTTCCTGAGCTAGCCTAACCCAAAGTCAATTACTAGACCCACTTTGACCAAGTTTTGGTTTAGGATTATGCTTTTCTAAAAAAAAAAAAAAGGCTTTAAGTTAGGTTTGGGCTTGAGCATCTTAACTAGACCTAGCTCAAAGCTTAAACGACATTTTTCCATTTTTAAAATGATGTTGTTTTGTTATTAGCAAAATGACATTAGTTCACAACATAGAGTTAAATTAGTAATAACATCATTTAAAGATGGAAAGAAAACCATCGTTATTAATAAATGCAGATCCTCCTCAGTCATTCCTCTCCTTTCCTTAGATCCTTCTCAGATAGTCATCACTATCGTCTCTTATTGTCCTCATTCACTCCTTGTTGACACGTTATCTTCTGCCCTCATCTGTCACCCCTTTAGATAGTCTCATTTCCTGTGTTACCCTCGCCTCTTTAATCAGTCTCCTCACCTAAATTACTTGACTACCTAGCTCTTATTTTGAGTTAAGAAAATACAATTTTGGTTAATATTCATTAAGAATTAAAAAAATGTCTATCTCTTTTAGTAATCTATCTCTAAATTAAAAATTAATTGAAGACACTTAAAACTATTTAAAGCCATACTATATGATTGATGTAGAAAATAAGTTCCAATTCAAGCATAATTAGAGCCATTCAACTAACTTTTGATCCTGACCTTATGAATCACCATAGGCTTATGAAAAATATGATTAAATATAATTGAATTGTGGTTTTTTGCTGACCATGTGAGATTAACTTCTGATCTTAAACAAAGCATTCAATTTTTAGGTTCATTGACAATTCCAATTTGTATGTAGTTAAATGTGTAAGAAAGAGTTATGAACATGGTTATGGATCCCATTTTTTGTTTTATATAGACTTTACACAAAAATGTAATTTTTACAAGAATGAAATGCAGTATAATTAACATTATTATGAATGAACAAAATATAAGGATATTGTTTAAAGACAAATTCTCTTATGTTTCATAATCTTGGTCAAACATATTGATCATATGCTATTATCGGTAGAACATACATCAAAATGAAAATTGAGAGATTTGAGGGAAAGTATGAAAGATATGGAAAAACTCATTATTGCTTTATGATAATTCATGTGCATATTTACACGATTATTGGAATGTATGATCCTATAAACAACTAGTAGTTTTTCTTAGATTTATGAATACATATTCCCAAACACTTAGCTGTGTCCCTAGGATTAATTAGATGAGATATAGTTGTAACTTAATGACATAGTTATGGCCCCAGTTTTGAATTCAATTATCTACTTTTCGTCACAATTCCTTTCTTACAAGCTATTTGGTGTGATTTTCAACACTTTTTGAGCTAGCAAAATTTAGAAAAAACTTTTTACAGGGCTATTATAGGTTCATCCAGAAGTTAAATCATTTTTCCATTTACCCTTTCAATAACTATATATGGTATGTACATATTCAATAAGATGTCTCTCATAAACTTATTTATACATTTTGTTCTTAAATATACCAAAGCACTCAGATTTCTTAAAGTTTGCAAATCTAAAAGTAGATTTATTTAAAAATTGGATTTATTTTAGGAAATACAATACCATATACTTTCTATTTCTTATTCATATATGTTAAACATACAATTCATCATATTCATATATGTCGATTATTTTAGATGGATAAGCTTATGTTAAACATACAATTCATCATATTCATCTATGTCGATTATTTTAGATGGATAAGCGTATTCTTTCAGTGGAGAGTTCTAATTTGGTAGATAGTATACTAGTAAACAGTTTTGATACAGTACTTACCAGTAATATATCAGGTGAAGAAAAGATTTAGGTTAAAGGGATAGCTCATTGAATAATGAATTTTGGAATCAATTCACTAATATTAGACCAAAGGATGGAGTTAAAAAGGTTAAATGCAAGTATTGACACAAGATGTTAATCGGGGCTTCTATAGTTGCAACCATTTATTTAAAGAGACACATAAAGTCATGAAATAGAAAGAAGTGGCTTTAGGAGATTAAACATTTGACCGCTAACCTAATAAAAGGGAAGAATAAAATGACTACCATAGGTTATAATAGCAATAAATCAAAGTTTTTGCTAGTTAAGATGATCATTGGTGATAAAAACCACTCTCTATTGTTAATAAGAAAAATTTTAGGATATTGCTCACCTTATTCTAGCTAACCTTCATGATCTCAACTTGGAATACCATCAAGAAAGAAACTTTCAAGATTTATAATCATCAAAGAAAGAAGTATTGAAGATGTTGAATATTCATAGACTAATAATATCACATCAAACATGTGGATAGTTGATAACCAAATAAAGGTTATAAGGTAGTGATAACACACTATATTTTTTAATGGCTAGACTTTATATAGTTGACTATAGAGGTAAATTGTGTTTTTTTAATACTGTTATCATTTATTTATCAATTATGTTACAATTGATATTTATTTGTAGTTTTAAATGGTGGTAGGTCTATTTGGCATTACATATAATTGAAAGGTTGCCAACTATGATGGTGGAGTTCTTAATGGATTTGAATATCAGCACTAAGCCCTTAAATTGAGGAACAAGTTATAGATTGGCATCTTGCTATAGAAAAATTGAAGAACAAGTTATAGATTGGCTTCTTGCTAATTAGGAGAAGGTTATTGTATAGGCATTGTTTTAGGCCTAATGTGAATTTGATTATGAAGGATGGTTTAAAGGTAATAAAGGAAGTGATAAATACAATCTAGAGTAACATAGTGTACTGGAGTGAAACATCCAAAAAGTAGAAAATTTTGAAGAAACTATACGTTAACTACACATTCTATAAACAAAGAAGTTGGTTTTGGATTATCTAACCAAATGGAATTTAACATTTAAGATGTTGGATTTGGCAACCAAATATATCAAGGATTTTAACAAGTAAAGATAAAGAGATTCTTAGTATACTTGCCTATTGATAGAAGACCAATAGGATTGGACAAAGCTCTTTGTGCAAAGTTAGAGATATTTTATACAACTTTTGAGTTTTTCTCATAAACATAATATCCAACTTTGCACAATTGCTTTACTCACATATGTTAGATTAAGTGAGCTTTATCTAATGTTAGATTTTTATTCCAATATAGCGATCTTGGTCATGGCAGAATAGATACTGGAGAAACTCAAGGCCATTTATGTATTTAAAATGAGATATAAGACGGGGGAATATATTTTTATTATCAAATTTTGATTTGTAATCAACATTAAGATCATGATAGTTTAATATAGCTTCAACTTTAGCAACATCTTAATCTATTTTTGACATCAATGGTGTGATTCCAAAATTTAAACAAGTTATTAAAGTAAAAAAGGCTAGGACTTCTTATAGCAAGATGGAGTTGGATAACAATTTAGAGGAAGGTGTTGTCATCTCATTTGAAAAGTTATAATTCAATGTATTTTTATTGTGGAAGACACATAGAAGTGTTTTTTCAATCATACAAGCAAATGCACAAGAGATTTTATCAATTCTAGTATCTAATATTACTTCAAAGTCTATTTCTATTATTAACGGCCAAATAGTTAGTTCTCATCTTGTTTGACTTCATCCATGTAATGTGGAATTGCTTATATGTGCCTAAAATTAGTTAAGTAATAAAGATATTTAGGATAAACTTTATCCCTTATAATATGTTAGTTTTGATTACGTTAATAATTTTAACAATCATATACTATATTATCTTTTCTATATTGACACAGGTACAAAGACCATTCTTCCAACCAAAAGTTACTTGGAGCAAATACTCGATGATAAAGGAATGTTTGGTTACTAATTATCATATGATGAATATTATTCATTTAATACAATTGTTGCATTATTAGGTATAGTTTACATAAAAATATTTATATATGTAGATGAAGTGGTTTGAACTATTAATGATCCTTATAATAACGATTAACTAGCACCTTTCCTCTCATATTGGTTTGTTTTCTTTAATCTTTACTCCTTGATTTACTATTTTTAAGTGATTATTTTAATTTTTTAGAATTGAAAATACAAATCTTTACTCATGTGCATTTATGCAGGGTAATAAAGAAAACTCCATATTGTTATCTCTAACTGTCTACTCAAATTCAAACTCAAAGATGCTGATGTATTTCTCTCCATAGTTTAATAGGAATTGACCCTTGATGAAAACAAAGAAGATCACCAAGATGCCTCACATAAGACAATCAAATGAATTGTTTAACTAACTTAGGAGGTAAGAAAAATGAGGAACTTTTGAAAGAATATAAATCCAAGTAGATTCATCCTCTAAAGCAAAATATAAGTGGCATCTAATAAAGGGTAATTACTAAATCACTTCTTAGAAACATTATCATATATCTTTGTTTTAATTGAATATAAGCCCACAAAAGAAGTTCTTAGTAATGACAATTGAGTTCTTATTATAAATAAGTAATTGAACCAAATTAAGATAAGTAAGCTATGAAATTCAACACCTAGGATAAGAAACAATAAAATTGTAGGTCTCATATGGATTTTTAAAAATAATAAGTATTTTCATATTCCTCCAATTAATGATGAGTTCATGGATTTTTAAAAATAATAAGTATTTTCATATTCCTCCAATTAATGATGAGTTCTACTCAAATCCGTTTTTTTACCATGTCTCTCTGAAACCTATGATATTTTTTATTATTAATGACATGATGGATTTATTACAGTGGAGACAACCTTAAACTGACTTTTAGGTGAGGATAAGGCTTTAATTCACAATGTTATAGCTTCAATGTGTATGAATTCACATTAAGGAGCTTTACTTTAACGATGATATAAACAATCATGAGAAAACTTCTGTAAATAGATCTTTATGACCTTTAAATAATGCCTCATCAACTTTAATAGCCAGCATTATAGGCGATCAAAAATATATGCACTTATAGTTGATCTTGATCCAAGGGGATGTTAATATGTTGCAAAGCAACCAAAAACATTGAATTAAGGATTTGATTGACCTCATCCAATCTCAATTACCACCTAGTTATTATTTGTTTTGTACCTCCTTTATGACTTGTTATATTAACAACTAGGAGGAGATAGTTAATATGGATATTAAGTTATGTTTTATGTTTTTCGAATGTATATGTCTGGGGAAGTGGTAGAGACATTTGAATGTAGTCAAGATGTGATCTAGTAATTACTCATATCATGCATTCTTTATAGAATTTTGGATCTTATGATTGCTCAATTTTTTTCCTTATTACATATGAGAAATTTCATATTTGTTATTCTTCAATTGATTTTACTATAATCTATTTGATCACTCGTATTTCTTACTTTATTTATTAATTATTAGACTTTTCTTATTTCTTACTTAAATAAAATTATTGATAATATAAATGATATCAAATAAAATTAGTTATTCATTAATTAGGGAGGGTTTATATAGTTACTACTTCTTTGAATTAAGAGAAATTAAGATTAAATGATAAATTTCAACATTTTCCTCGATATCAAACTATGTTTTATCATTGGAAAAAGAAAGAGATTGTTGAACTAAGGGAGTTTCTAACCTATTTTTTATTAATAGAATATAAATGCTATTATCATTTTCTTTAGGGTGGCTAAAGTAAAGTAACATGAAATTGATAAAACATATAGGAAAACTAACTCAAGAGACATACTACGGAGAAAAACAAAACATTGAGTGAAAATTAAAGCTAAAAGAAGATGTTTTTCTAAATACAAAAGTGATACAAGGGTCATGAAGCAGTTACAAAATGCATCATAACTTTGACTTAGGATTAATTAATTACAAAATAGAACATTGTTTATGTTTTGCATCTAAGACGTCTTGTTGCCAAATGTATGGCAATTAACGACATGTTCTCATTTAAACCTTCGTACACATGTTTTTCACTAAGAGATTAGATCCTCTTCTTATCCCCTTTTGCAGAGATGATTACTTCAGTCTCTTCCATTTTGTTGCTTTTTGGTCTTAGAGTTGTAGTTGAAGTCCTTGATATGATTTCATTTTGTTCTAATTAGCCTATCGAGTTTGGTTTAATCCTTGCTAATTTCTACTTCTATTTTTTGTTCAAAGGATCTACATGTTGATCACTAAGATCAAGTATGTCTTCTTCCTTCATATCTGGAGTTTTTGTGGTGATTTCCAATTCCTTATATGTATATTTCCATTATATGTTCCTTCCCTAATCTTTTCCCTACTTGCAAGCTTATACTTACGAGTTCTAAGCTCATATTCTCTAACCTTCAGGTAGTATCTAGATTAATCTAAGCATATTACTATAACTAAGGTGTAGTTTTTTGTTATCCTCCTTTCCTTTATGCCTTGAGTGATGATTCTATTGAGTAGTCTAGGCTCCTGTTTTATGTTTCTAAATCTTCTGTATTTCTAACTCATACAACGAGTCATTGATTCTTATTTTAATCATCAATATGTTATTGTGATTGTTAACTTTCAGAATTAGGACCTAGTTAACTGATTCCTCCATGGAAATGAGATTATACGATAAAATAAAATTTTAAAATATATATCTCCACACTTTCGAAGAGTAATTATAGGTAAATAGTATATGCTCTATAGTTTTTGGGTATGAATCATATAGAATACATTGATTTGCCTTAACCAATCTCATTCTATCCATGGTAAATAGGAATATGGTTTCTAAACCAAACTTCATTATTCCATCTAACTTCTTACGAGTTGTGCCTGAACAATTCAATAAAAGAGGTAGTTGAAAACCTTTTAAAAATTCTCTAGTCCATATAACTTTATCTAGATTGATCTAGTTTGGGGGGTAATAAGGAAAACTAGGCATTAAATTAGTTACTACTATAGAAATATAGGATCACTAGTTATTCTAGATTGTTGATCTTACTTTTTCAATAGAGAGAAATATGTTCTAGATGGAGTTATAGGTTAGGTGGATACCCCCTAAAAAAAATTTAACTCCCAAAATTCACTTATCCAAACCTCATAATTGTTTAAATCATGCTTAACTAAAAAAAACATT
>JAOSBO010000002.1:32381613-32418864 GCA_027563915.1 Erythroxylum rotundifolium
TTAAGCACTAATCCTCCACAAATTATGAAAACGTGCCGAATTGGCAACCGACATCTAAATGTTCCATGGATTGTTATTCTCAGCATCGTTTTGTCGCATAGCGAGATGGCAATTTCGGGGCTTAATCGATTACGTGCCAAATGGACAAGCCAAAACAAAGATTAAAAGAAAAAGAATTTAGCGTAAGATAAGAATCAACCAAAGAATTGGAATTGTCAGTACAATTTCCTGAAGTTCGTATCCATATAAAAAGCATAAGATAAGTGTATGTTAATAATTGAGTGGTAATAATAAATATGTTGACCTATCCAACCTTAATTTATATAGAAGAGTTAGGGACGACATACATAATCAAACTCGATCAAAATGTAATAACTTAACATGATATTTGCACCAATATCACTTAATAATCCAAGAACTCGAGACTTGGGGCCCTTTGCTCCATTATTGACCCCCCCAAATTTGACGTCATTAATGTTAGGGTCTCCGGTTTGATACTAAAGAGAAGCAATTAATAAGGAGCGAGGAGAGGACTGGATGATGAAGATAATATAAAACAATAATCAGCACAAGAGCCACGCCATGATTTTCAATAAAGGCAAAAGTGGGGCCCGTCTCATTTGTTTAGGTGGTCCCCACTTAAAATGTTTCCAAAGTCACCTCTAAGACGCTTACACGTACCCTCCTCCCCTTGTCATTGTCGTTACCATGCAAAGTATGACTTTAATAGTACGGACTACACGTGTACTCCCCCACATGCTCCCTCCGCTCTGGCCGGAAAGGCCGCCGGAAGTTGACCGTCTGTCGGTATCTCCGAAACATGATAAATCTAATCTTAATTTTCTTATGATAAAACTTGTAAGTACGTGTGCTAGCTTCCAATCCATGTTCCGCTAGCCTTTTAATTGTGTTTTACTTTAAAGTAGCTAATCGGTGATTTTGAGTTGGCTTTTAGATTTCCTCTTTCCCCTTATAGACAAGTATTTGCCAAGTTAGGGAAGCCACCACCACACCGATAAATTATATAATAAAAGGATTGCTGTTCTTGTGAGCCTGCTCAAACTGCTCTTGTCATATTTTTGATATAAACTGTATGTTTCGTATTGGGTAATAGATAAACTAATAAAGTGGCCCTTGTTGAATTTGATTCTTGTTTTATACTCATTTGGGTCTATTATAGGAACGATTAGTAATGTGGTTACTTAATATATATTATATTTGGAGATGGAAGAACTAGCACAGGAAATACGAAGGATCTAACAAATGAACATATATATGACAATTACAGAGGAAAAACAAGGGATGCATAGTCTCTTGCTTCCTAAAAAAGCAGGTCAAAACGAAATTAAAACAAATTGTCTAATATAAACACCACCATATTCAAAGCCCAGAAATTGGACAAGAACGTGGAAAAAGAGAAGGTCCTTGATCACTTGTTGAATCCGTCGTCCACATTACATAAGATTACTGATATGAAAACCTGGGTAGTCGAATTTAAACATGTTGCTGCAATAGCTTTCTCTTTCGTCTTCCGTTGTGCTGCCATTAATTTGTACTGAATTTGAGTTCAACGGTGTGGGACTCGATGAAGGCGTTGACAATACTGAAGCGAAACTGAAACTTTGGTTGCTGTTGTTAGAAATGAAAGTCGACGTGTCAGACGTAGGGTCCAAAATGGTTGATTGATCAGATCCGTAGTAGTTTCCATAACATGGAAGTGTCGCCAAGTCCTCAGCTAAATTTGAACGCATCTCATCATTGCCTTCCCAATCATGAATTAATAAGGAATTTTGAGAATTGAAGTTGGTGGTATGCTCTGGTAGGTATGGCTCTACCGCATTAGAGTACATGAGTTGTGCTTCACTAGAAAATGGAAGACAAGGAGTGGTCAATGTAGTGCTATTTGGCGTTTCTTGAGCTGAACTCTGAAATCGGTTAGCTTGGATCAGTTGTTGATACTGGTCATGGACTTGGGTGCTTCGTAGCTGGCTTTCTTGACCATTTTGAGCAATATTATAATTACTGTTTTGACGTTGAGACAAGAAGAGGGATGTGGCCAGCCTTAGGAGCTCTGGGTTAACTAAGTTCATCTGAGACGAATTGTAGAGAGAAGAACTTAGGATTGAGGAGAGGTCAAGAAGATCAAGTCTAGGACTATGAGTCACTGGATCAATTCCCATGCGAAGAAGCCTTTTCCTAATGTGTGTGTTCCAGTAATTCTTTATTTCATTATCCGTCCTTCCTGGCAAGCGAGCAGCAATAGCAGACCACCTGCAGTAACATTTGAGAGAAAATTGTTATGTCTGAAACCTATGTCCAAGAATCTGTTGATTAGTTTGTGTAGATACAAAGAGCTAACTTACTTGTTTCCAAGGATGCTATGCAGCTGAATTATAGTTTCCTCCTCTTCAAAAGAAAACCGACCTCTCTTAATGTCAGGTCTCAAATAGTTGGTCCATCGAAGACGACAACTCTTTCCACACCTTTGCAATCCTATGAACAACAAAAAGAAGGAATAGCCATTAACACAAACTCCACTAATGGACCAATAATGAAACCATGCATGCATTAGAAAACATATTTTCAGTTGAAATATGAAACGCTTACCAGCATTCTTTGGCAGAGTCCTCCAGTTTCCGTAGCCATGCTTTTGTATATAATCAACCAGCTTCTGATCCTCCTCCGGGGTCCATGGCCCTTTCTTTAGCCCATTCTTGTCGCAGCAAGGTGCTCTTCCCATGCTGTAGAAGCTTTAGCTAGCTAGTAAACTCTGTAGAAGTTGAGCCTGAACGATGAGGTTTTGAGAGAGACGTAGGGGAGGTTTTGAGAGAGACGTAGGGTTCCGTATGGGGACGTATACGTGTATAAATAGCGAGAAGATGAAGGTAAGAAACCAAGCCAAGTCAATTGATTCGGTGCCGTCCTCTGGTAATCATCAAGGCGACGTGTCCCTTGTCCTTGGAGGGAGAAAATGTGAAAAAGCTCAACCTCTCTCTCAAATTATTATTATTTTTATTATATTATTGAAAGATTTACCATTCACAATCTTAATTACTACAAATGTCCGTATATCACAAATTTCAACCCTTTCTTAATTTCTAATCTTTCCTATCTCATCACCTATCACTTTCCTGCTTGGAAGTGTCACTCCTTTCTCGATTCGTGTTAGCTGTCGCCAACATAAAACAGCCACGTAGCCCCAGTTCCACGTACGGGTTTTTTGATCCGAAGCCATTGTAGTTGATTAATTCACTAACCTTTTTGTTTCTTAGTTTTCTGTCATGAAGATGACTATTTTCTCAAATTTTAATTAAATCTAAATTTTCAGTCCTTTATTATTTATTTTCGAAGATTGTGATCTTACATAAAAAACACACACAAAAAGCACTGATGAGACTATTTATGTTTCATGTTGCAATACTATATATATAAAGTTTCCATGGTCCGAGGCACTGTCTTGATTAATATAAATATTTTAATGCAATAAGATAGTAAATAAGAGTGAATTCTCAAATATAAATTCAATATGACAATAATAGAATTAGTGATTAGCGAAAATGATGCAAGGACATTTATTGTCAAGATTGAGGGTTCTGCTCCAATAAAAATTGAGAGAAGGTCTTCTCTCGAATTTTTTTTTTCTTTTGGTCCAGCTCAATTAATAGTTTCCTCACATGCTATAATATATATGAGATGTGATATAGTGTACGACTTATCAAAAAATCAAGATCACATTTGACAAAAACAGAAGCTTACAAGAAATGCAAAGGCTGGTAACCATATTCAACGGTTTTAGTCAATCGAAAAGCTAATCAAGTTGGGGAAAAGAAGTCCATTTGTGTGAACACGAAGGACTGTAGAACGTGGCTGGACGAGTTCTACCAAATTTAATCCTATTAGTCTACCCTGCCACGAACTAATTGCTATGTGAGGATTCAATCCACCGTCTGAATTGTTATTGTACGTTCAACAATTTTCTTCGAAGACTTGTTAATTGTGATCTGTAAATAGTTTACACTCTCAATAATCATCGTTATTTTTGGATTAGAGTCCACACTTAGTAGTTGCATTAACATATTTAAATATCAAAAGTAATTAATGGGATGGTAATGACGTTTTAAAGCCTGTTTAAAGCTAGTCGGCCGCAAACCTGCGGTGCCCTTCTGGCCACAAAAAAGTGATGATGTTTTGCTGTCAAGCCAAACGTCATGAACTCAACTTTCGTTTGACTTTGGCCGTAGTAATTATCAGAAGAGACAGCTTCTGGTTTTTGAGTAGATCATCAATAGTAGTGGAAGCTACACAATTATTTCTTAACTTATTTTCCATGTTTATATTTTCTTTTCTGTATAATATTCACTTCTATATCTAATATCAATACCTTCCAAAGGCAATTCACAAAACTCAAACCACTTATTCAAACTTCTCACAGTTAGGCTTAATTTGTATATCTTCTTGAAAATAAATGTATATGTTCCACAGCCACTACATCAGCACCTATCGATTTTACAGTTTATCTTTGGTTGAATTATAAGGTTATCGGAATAGGAACATGATCTGTTCTTGTCACCGGGACACCTGCATACAGATAGCTACACCCATGAAAACGGAGAAGGTCCCACAGTTGCATTCACCACGTTAATTGTAGATAATCCCTTTTCTTAATCTCTAATAGACACCAGATGTGAACAAAATTGGAAGGGAATCAAAATTCGGAGTAGCTAAGATAAGGAATATGTACAATTATATTATTCTCCTTTTCGTAGAGAAACATATGGAAGGAAGCAAGAGAACGACTTGGAAAGAAACGAAAACCATGGAAAACGGGGAAAAAAATGCTTTGGTTTTTAGGATTCGTGAATTTTTGAGCTAGCTAACCAATGATTTCCTACTTTTACTGGGCCCTACTACTTTCGACTCTCTGTGACATGTGTTTAACACCGGAAAGCTGACCGAATCTTCTCTTGCATTTTCGTGTTTGTGCATCTTGTCTTGGACGGGAAACGCCTTTCATCCGTCTCACCAATTAAATATGATTGAAAAATTAATTGTTATTTACTTAAACATGCGATAGGAAAATAAAATATTATAATTTTTTATTAAATCTCAATAATTAAATAGCTTCAGAAATAAATATTAAACAATTTAAATCATACCTAATTAGAATTCTTGTAGAAACTTTTTCACGAACTATTAATCACGAGCTATCCAACTATTTAGCCTTTAATAGAATTCATAAAGTAAAGAAAAAAGTTCAAAAATTCAACTTTTTAGTCTACTTTTTTATATCCAATTATGTTCATTCTTGCTAATTAAGAATTGATATTTAAAAACACATTTTTCAAAACTAAATTCACTATAGCTAGAGAATTCTTTAAATTATTATTAGTCAATAACAGTAAAATGTTATCTCTAATTACTTTAGAGTAACAAATTATTGACTTATTTAACTATTTTCATACAATTCATACTATATCTAAACACTACTGGTTGAGCTACTTTAAATAGAATAAATCATAAGTAGAATTAAAATATAATAATTCCTATATGAGATATTTTGATAATTTCAAGTCTAAAGTTCAATTATACAACCATCATTACAAGGAAATCCATATATAAATACGTAATATTCCATTTAAGATCCTTAAAATTAGGTCAATTTAGTGATTTATTCTCTAATAAACACCCACACATTTTTTAAGTATCTTTATTCTTTAATTTATAAGGTCAATTACTTTAATCATAAGAAAAATATAATATGTGCTAGTTTTATCATTCCAATACCTTATCTTAATGAAACTACAGCAATGAACAATTTAGAAATGATATATAAATGTAAATTGAATCTCATAACCATGATTTGACAATAATTCAGCTCTATAGTAATTATTATGGGAATTTTACTTTTAGTATTAAAACATTAAATGTAATCAACAAAATGCATAAAGATAAATAATGTATTTATTACTTAAAATAATAATGTCACAAATAAATTTGTAACTAACTGATTTACTGCAAGAGCATAAACTAACAATCTCTCACTTACACTAAGGCTAATTGCTATATATGTAATATTATATGCATCCATATGTGGTCATGTCTCTTTTGAGACAATAGCTTAATGAGAGGACCAGTAAGATTCTCTTCAGTGAGAACTTACTCCAATGATAGGAACTACTTCAACAATGATAGGAACTACTTCAAGTTCGGTGCTAACTTCTTGATCTAAATTACTTCCTTTGCCATTTCTCACATTAAAATATACTTAGCTTCGACTGTAAAATCCAAAATGGTTGGTTATTTAGAGCTCTTCCAACTTACCACAACACCATTTAGAGTAAAGATATCTCATATGTATGATCTACTATCATCTTGATCAAACTAAAAACTAGGGTCTAAATACTTTTTAACTCTCAACTTAAGTCCTATATGAACCAAGAAAACATCTTTAGTTATTCTCAAGTACTTTAAAATGCTTTTTCATAGTCATCCATTGACCATCACCAAGATAGCCTTGAAACTTAGTCATTATGCTCAAAAGTATAATAGGCATCTAGTCTAGTAATATCATCATATATATGATCAATCCAATTACTAAAGCATATGGAATATAATCCATTTTATCTCTCTCTTCTTGCATCTTAAGACACATACTACGTGAGAGAAAAATCTCATGCAATATATGTAAGAATCTCCTTTTGGAATTCTCTATGCTAAACCTCTTTAGCACTTTGTCTATGTACATGGATTGAGATAAGTATATCAACCTCTTTAATCTATCTTTATAGATATTTATTCCCACAATATGGGATGGTTCCCTTATATCCTTTATGGAGAAGTTCTTAGACAACTAATTCTTTACAGATTAAAGCATTGGTATATCGTTCCTAATCAACAATGTCATCTACATATAGCACTAGGAAGATAATTATACTCTCATTAACCTTTTATAGACATATGGTTCATCCACATTTTTTACAAATTCAAATTCTTTGATTTTTTTCATCAAAGCAGATGTTCCAACTCTATGACTCTTGTTTAAGTCTATATATAGACTTTTGTGACTTACATACTTGATTAAGAAATCTCTTGGATTCAAAGCCCATAGGTTGTTTCAAATATATATACATATTCAAGCAGATTTTCATTGAGAAATATTGTTTTGACATTTATTTTTCAGATTGTATGAACAAAATATGCAACTATAATAAATAAGATCCTTATAGATTTACGTATAGCTACTGGCTAAAAGGTTTCTTCAAAATTAACTCCTTATTTTTGCATAAAACCTTCAATCACTAGCCTTTCTTTGTATGTGTACAATCCACGTTAGTTTTTCTCTTTAAAACTCACTTACATGCAATAGGTATAATACCATCATGAACATCCACTAAAGTCTATACTTGGTTAGTGTATATAGATTCTATTTCAGATCTCATGACTTTATATAATTTTAGTTCACTTAAGAAAGTGTTGACTCATTGAAACTAAACACAAGGTACTTGATTTAAGCCATAAAGAGATTAATATAAGCAACATATATAATATAGCCATTCTTTATCAATGAATCCTTACAATTATTCCATGAAGATAGTTTCAACAAGATTGCTATATAAAAAGGCATTAGACATATCTATTTATTGAGGATGCCAATCATACATAGCAATAATAGCAATGATGATTCTTATTGTGGTTGCTTTGTCTATAAGACTGAAGACATCACCATAAATAAGATCATATTACTGGTTATAACCCTTAACAACAAAGACAACTTTAAATTGGGAAATAGAATTATTTATGTATCATTTAATTATGAAGACCCACTTGTTTCTACTTATGTTATCTCCAGTGAGGCATAGAATAGAGACCAAGTTTTATTCTCCATTAAAGTAATGTACTCATTGTTATGGCATCTCTCCAAACTTAATGTTTGTTGTCTTGAGAGAAAGAGTTAAGTTTAATTTATAAGATTGGTTTAATTTTTAAAAGAGAGGGAAAGGCTATCATTACAACATGTTAGTTCAAGTTGATGGACATAGTTACATAAGGTAAGTTATAATAAGGGATATGGGAGCAAGAGTGAGGGATGAGCGTGTGGATTTTATGTGGTGGTTAATAAGGATAAGAGGAGAGCTCAACAACTAGGTTAACTTGTGAGAAGAGGCAAAGATAGGTGAGCTTAAATTAATTTATTGAGATTGAGTAGGACTAGGAGTTAGTAAAAAAGAAGAAGGTGGTTGAGATATAGAAATAGGACAAGTAGATAAGGGAGAGGGACTAGAGTTAAGGGGTGTACCTATAAAAAGAAATAAAACTTGATTTGATAACTTCAACCATTGAGACTTATCCCCTATAATCGAATGGGAGGCAATTGAGCTATATTGAAGAATAGAATAATGACATGAAAAAAAAATAATTTCATCAAATTTGCATGATGTGTAATATAGATATAGTTAGAAGACAAGTCTAAATATCAATGACTAAAATGAGAAGTTAATCGACTAAGATAAAAACAACTTTTTGTTCAAAAATCAAATTTGTTGGGGCTCGTGTGGTCTAAAAAGAAGATAAACAACATAGCCATAGATATTAAGATCACAATAATTTGGACTTTGACCGTATAAAAAAATAGGTGATTTATTTTTGAGAATAGGATACGGCATTCTAGTAATGAGAGAAACAAAAGTATAAAAAATATATGGCTAATATTTGAAATCAAATGAACTATAGCTAATAACGTTAGGCTAGTTCCAATAAAGTGATGAATCTTTCATTCAGTGATCCCATTTTGTTCATGCACATATGGACAAGCAATTCAATGAATGATATCATTTAAAGTAAAGAATGGAAATGTTGAATTGCTTGTTCAACCACAGTTTGAAATTCAAAAAGACCTTATAGCATCACTTTTATTTTTAAGAAAGAAAATCTATGTCATTGTGTAATTTCATTACTAAATATAAGTAAATATTTAAAACTAACATTAGAAATAACATGAGATTATTCCCAAACATCATAATAAATTATTTCAAAAGGAGAAGTAGTATAGTGTTTAACAAGATCTAAAGGTAATCTTACTAACTTTCCTATTAAGCAAGACCAATATAAATATTTAAAACTAATTTTAGAAAGAATATCAGATGATTCCAATACATCATAACAAATTATTTAAAAAATTGAAGTAGTATGGTGTTTAAAAAGAGCTAAAGGTATTCTTACTAACTTATTAAACAAGACCAATATGGAGAAGATGACACTTTATTAAACATAGACAAATTATTTTTTGAACAATTTTGGATATTATGTGTGCTTAAGAATGACTAAGCCTAGAATGCCAAACTTCATAAGTCATGTTTGTTAATATGTCTAAGGAGTTCTTGCCTTATTTTCTAACGTTTAGGAATAAAGAAAAATGGCCAAAATTTAAAAATGTAGTTATTCTCAAGGCAAATTTTTTGAAATGAAATTGAAGTTTGGGAGATTTGAGGAATTTGCAAAGTATTAGATAAAACAAAATTTTGCCACTTACCCTTAAAGATTAATAAAACCCAAAGCACATGCCATAGATTAATAAGTGATATAACATCTTTAAGAATAAAAGACTTCTTATTTGAATGTTCTTTTAACATCTGACAAACATATGTTACAACCTACATAAATACAATACCAAATTATACAACATATACCATATAACTTTTTTAAGTCTTCTATAATCAAATCTAATACAAAGATTCTTATCAATCAAGGTAAAGTTCACTACTTATCTTTATAGGTGTGATCAATCCAAGCATTAAATTGAACATGGGTATAAATATAATGTATTATTTCTTACCAGAAGCATCAACAACAGAGACCATCTTAAACCTGAACTTATAACAAACAATAGAAACATTGTAAATAAGAAGAAAAATTGAGAAAATGACTTTGGAGATCTTGGACAATCATTCATGCACACAATTATGCCACTTCCCCACAAATTTTTTCCAACATTCTAGCAATGTTAAATTTGTGATCTATTAATTGAGACGACTTAATATGATAAAATTTATATTACTAAGAAATAAAAAACATATAATTTTAATGACCCTCCAAAAAATCTACGCCATCATCACCAACAAAGGTAATGTCAAAGGAAAAGGCTTTAATAGTTAATTCAAACCTCATAATATGAAGTTCAAGCATAAATTAGAGAAGTGGACAGAGTTGAACAATCACCTATGAAAGGAAGAAAATAAAGAAGAAGATGACGAAAAGTGAGGGTGGGTGTTTAGATAAAGCCTGGGTTGTTACTGATCTTACTCCTGCTGCCTCTTGAAGGTGAAGAGAGGCAAAGGTAGATTTTGAGGATTATTGAAATTAAATGTATTTCCATGCAAATGGTTTTGAATCTTTTAATTCATCTAGACAGTTGAAGTAAATCCTAATGGGACTCTCTAGAATGTCTGTTGCTTGCATAAATGGGCCAATTTCTTCGACCCCTAATTGTTTATGAGCTCTATCCAAACAATTTATGTCCTATCTTTGGCTAATCAGGTTTTCAATTTCATAAAATGACATGATTTTGGCTTCACCTCTAGCAATGAATACAAAAATTCTTTTTCTATATTACACTATATATATATTATAGAGATTATATATAATATAAAAATTCTATATAACAATCTATAATTTATATACAATAAATAAAGATTATGATTAAATAGAATAATATGAAGATGTGGAAAAACTTTTCTTTATCTATATATTCATATATCATTATATTAATCACCATGTATAATTATATTAATTGCAATAGAATTAAAAATAGTTGCAATATAATAAAAAATAGAAATCAATATTAAATATTAATATCATATTCATAAAAATCAAATTTAATATTATTGATAATGATTCTAGTTCTAAAAATAAATTTAGTTAAAAATAATGTCATTTCGAAAAGTTATAAAACTACAAACACAAAATTAACTAATATTACATAAATTTAGATTTTCTATTTTTCTCTGTTAAAATATATGATTAGATAATTTTATATGGTGTCACAAAACTCTGTTTATTATAAATAAATTCTATACCATTTTCTAGAATTTCTATATTATATAAAATTTGTTAAATATATAAATATATATATAAAAAGATTTGGCGATGATTAAAATCATCGCGAAAGCCTTGATTTAGCAATACTTCAGCAAAAGAGTCACTCAAAGATTAGCCCTTTGGCTATGATTTTCATAAATCATTGCAAATGGTCAACCCTCTGGCAACGTTTGTCTTAATTCATCACCAATAGTTTACCCCTTGGCAATGATTCCATGAAATCATTGCCAAAGGGCTAACCTTTAGATGACATTTATCTAAATTCATCGCCAATGGTCTACATTGACGATGCTTTTTTCAATCATCACCAAATGTTGGCTATAATTCTTAAATATAACACGACAACGACATTGTTTGTTCCACAACAAATGAAATAATTTTTGTGTTATTTTAAACACGACAGTAATGTTGTTTGTTTCACAACAAACGACGTTGTTTTGTGATATTTTAAATACAAAAATAAAGGTCATCTTCCTCTTCATTGTTAATCATCAAATTTTCCTCTGGTTTTTGTATTGAAGAGTTTTGAACCTTGTCCAGCTTCGTTGTTCCTCGTCCGTTTAGGTAATTCATCCAACTTATGTTGAGTTTCATGTTCTTCTTTCATTGTCTGAGTTTTGTGTTGGTGTTTTATGTTCTGCTTTCGTTGTCTCAATTTTGTTTATAGTTTTTTGGAAGATGGTGAATTCATATTGTTGTTTGGATGATGGTGAATGCATATTTTTGTTTGGTCTAGAATGGTATGATTAAGGCTTAGATGAATTAGCAAGTTTGTTTGAGGATAGCATAAAATTGCAACTTTAACTATTAGGCAAATCCTCATTCTCATCAAGTTCCTTTTTCTCACCAAACCCTTTAACTAATTCAATTCAAATTTTTTATCAACCATTAAGGTTAGGAAAAAATATTCAATTTTAGGTGCAAGCTCACATATTGGTTTTAATAGAAGAAAGAGAGTTATTAAATCAATTTGTTAAACGATCTAATATATGTTTCTTATAGTGATTTTGAGAAAACATCATGCTTCTTTGTTTATCATAGGGAATAGAATAATAATGAGCTTGTTTTATATCATTTTTTATGATAAAGAGATATTGCATGCTCTTTTAGTTAGATTTCCCACTAAAGTTGTGCCTATTTTTATCTTGTAAACCATATTTTATAGGTTTAGAATATGAACTATATATAAAAGTATTGAAATTATTTTGACCTTTAGACCTAAAAGATGATGCATAAGTATTGAAGTTTTGATGTCTAGGATTTAATGTCATATGCGGATTGTTGATGATTTAGAGTAATGATTCATCACAATAAGCATAGTTTTCCTTTATAAAAAAATTGTTGGCATTGTATAGTGCACTTCTATTAGTAGTTTACTTTTAATTGTATAGCTATATGGACAAAAGTTAAATGTCTCATCAAAAATTGTCCATTGAATTCTTAGAAGTAGTTAAGAGTTTCACGCAATTTATAAAAAATCAAATGGGTATAGAATATTGTATTCGTTGTCCATACATAGATTGCTTAAACGTGGATTTTCAAAGTTAAGATGTGGTATATAATCACTTGCTAATTTAAGGCATAGATAAATTCTATACTTCGAGGATTTATCATGAAAAATGTTGTGAAGAAGTAATAGTAGAAGTGTTCACATAGGTGTTGATGGCAGTAACAATAATGATGTAAAAGAAATAATATTAATTATGTTGGTGATGATGAGATTGGAGAGATGTTAGAGGATTTGGAGAATTATATGGAGGCTATTGATATTAGTTCGCCTAGCATAATTGGTGGTATTACAAAAGATAATTTTAGGAAGTTATTGATAGTTACTCAAAAAGAATTATATCTAGGGTGCTCGAAATTCTCATAGCTATCTTTTATTGTCAAGTTGTTGCCTTTGAAGGTATATAATAAATGGAGTAACAAATCTTTTGACATGTTAATTGACTTTCTCAATGATGCATTACCTATTGTATACCAACTACCCAAATCTTACTATGAAGTAAATAAATTGTTAAGGGACCTTGGATTAGGACATATGTGAATACATGCTTGTAAGTATGATTGTGTTATATTTTGGAAGGACATTAAAGATCTTGAAGAATGTCCCATTTGTGGTACATCAAAGTGATAAGTGGATGATGGGAAAGGGAAAATGATACCGCATAAAATCTTGTGATACTTACCTATTAAACCATGATTACAGAGACTTTTATATCAGCAAAAACAACTATATATATAAGGTGACATAAAGATTGATGATAACATTAATGTTAGTAATAAATGGTATGATAATGACCCTTTTGTGATTGTAAGTCAAGTGAAATAAGTATTATATATCAACGATACAATACTAGGCAACAATTGGAAAGTCATTCAAAAGTTTCAACACTAAAATCTTTTGAATTTTGTGAAAGGGAAAATGGTGCAATGGGTGAGGATGGTGATGAAGTGCATCAAGAGATTGAATCGAAGCTAAATAATGGAGCCTTACAAATAGAAGATGCAGATATATCATTTCATAGGAGAGATGTCGATCCCAATATACTAGAAGAAAATGAAGTACAAGTTGGTCCCAATATGCTAGAAGCAAATGAAGTACAAGCCAAGCTTGTCTTACAAAAAGATGAAGACTATATTGAGGATTTATTATATGACAATGATGATACTTTGTCAAATATAATAGCGATGAGGAGTCAAATCATAATGCAATTAAGGATGATTTTCAAGCTCTTAATCATGATGACTGAAGGTAATAAAAGTGTTCTTTATATTGTTTGAAATGTAATGTTGTTAACATTTATGTTAATAAGTATTGTTGATATATGAGTTATGTTAATGTGGATTGTTAATGTTTTAGTTATTTTAATACAAGTTGTTGATGATTAAGTTATATTAATGTGGATTGTTGATGATTAAGTTATGTTAATGAGGTTTGTTGATGATTGAGTTATATTAATGCGTGCTATTGAGGATTGAGTTATCTTAATGCGTGTTGTTGATGGATGACTTATGTTAATGTGAATTGTTAATGGTTGACTTATGTTAATGTGAATTTTTGATGATTCAGTTATTTTAATGTGAATTGTTGATGGTTGAGTTATATTAATGTGTATTGTTGATGGTTGAGTCATGTTAATGCGTGATGTTGATGGTTAACTTATGTTAATGCAGATTGTTGATGGCTGACTTAAGCTAATGTAGATTGTAGACAATTCAGTTATGTTAATGCGATTAATGTTAATAATTGAATGTATATTTGTAATGATGATCAGATTTATTGTAATACAATAAACTTTATATTTGTTTTTATAGATATCCAATATGATGGCATTTGGTAGAAAAAAATGGAAGAAGGCGGTAGGTATCGAAATTGTAGAAAAGAGGTATGTATAACTTCAACCAAATCAATCAGTTTCTAGCCAACAATAACATTTGACCTCAGTCGCCAATGAAATTAGTCTAGCATAACCTCATTATTCCTCAAACAACAATGAATCAACTAGCACAAAGATATCTGTAGATTTGTTAATCTTTAACTCCTACAAATAGACTTATACTCAAATATATATTTACATGTTTAATGCATATTTTCTTATCATTATTGATTTGTTGTCAGGTTCCAATGTCAATATCAAAAAAAGATATAGAGGTATAACTAAAGGTTGTGAATTGTAACAAATGAATGTTACAATGAATAGCAAGTTGTCAATACACATTGACACTTCAAAAGGCTATCCCGAAGACAAGATCCAATCTACAAAGTTGTCAAGTGAGTTAGGGATTATTGCAATACCAGAATTACCTTTCCTGAAGCATGCTAAGGACTTAAAGGAAGATAACTTTCTTGAAAATGCTATGGATAAAGTTGTGCAAATTTTCAATTTATTTAACCATATGTAATAGTGTTTCAATTATTTTAAGATCAATTACATTTTCACTTATTGTTCACATATGAAATTGAATGTTGTCGATATTGATAAACTTGATGTTTCAAACTACGTGACTTCATTATTGAAATAACAGACCAAAGATCATTGTTATAAATTGCATCAGTTTTATAAATCTTTTTCTTATGATGCGGAGGTAAGGAGACGTGATCCGGAATGAATGTCTTAAGAAAATTGGAATAATTTGTAAAATTACTAGGCCTCTTCCAAGTTCAGGTTTGTTTTCTGTCCCTTCACATTTGCTTCCATTAATCTTATTAGATGATTTACTGACTACCTAATCTTTTTTCTTTATTTACGAAAAATGTGAGAAGGAAAAGGTCAATAAAGAAAAAATGAAAAAACCCCATAATCAAGGGTCCAATTCATTTATAGTCGTCCAAAATGAATATATAAGATCTTTGTTTACAAGTTATAATTATATCAATAAAAACTACATTATTTATTGTGCCTTGTATTTTTCTTTCATACATAGTGAGAAGGAACTACATAGATAAGCGTATGATAAGATCACAATGTACAAAGTCATTCATTATAAGGAATGTCAAGGATGGATGTTAGAAAAAGCAGAAAATGAATATGTTAAGTATAAACATTTGTTTAAAATTTAAGTTTAATGTACTACTAAGTAATAATATTTACATTGAATATTGGCTTCTTTAATTTTAAAATAAGATGCATAAGTTATTTCAGAAATCAATGTATGAAGGTAATGAGGTTAATGTCGAAGACGTTTGCAATACCAAGCTTGGTACATGTTCTGGTTGTATGAAAGGTCTTGGCTTTGGCCCTAAGCCAAATTTTTTAACCTCATCAACATCCACATATGTTCACCATCTTGAAGAGGAAAACAAGTTGTTTAAGGCTGAATTAGAACATACTCAAAAAAAGTTAGTTAAGGATGATAAGTACCTTAAAAAAAATATACTTGGCCCGGATTATCAAAGTAGTGAAAATGAGAATGATATTAATTACATCTCTTATACTTTTTTCTCTTAATTCCTTTTTGTATTATAATTTAATTTAAATTTTTTATCAAATTACAGATTTGAAGAAGATACGAGTGAGTAATTTGTATTACAAATTGTAAACTAGTCTCTGTGTTTATTATTTGTATATAAGAATTGTTGAAGTTGTAATTAAAATCTTGTATATGTTGTAATTTAATAATATTTACGCTTCAAATTATCAATCATTTTTGTATAATTTCTAAAAATAGATTAACAATAAAAATATATCGAAACATTGTATACAATAATATGAATTAGAAAAGTAACGAATAATTTATTCCAAAATGATATAACATTTCGTTAAAACGTAGATAAAATTTTGACTAATTAAAATATTTGGCTATGTTTTTAGAGTCGTAGTTAAAAACTTTTACCTACATTTTCAAAAACGTAGTTAAAAATATTTGGCTAAAATTCTAGAAACATAAATAAAAATATTTGACTTTTGCTTTGTTTAAGGCAATATAGCTTTGGCACGTCGAAATTTGTTTTTAGGTACGCAAATCAAACGTAGCCAAACTCTTCGGAGGCGATTTCTCTAATCGTCGAAAGTTATTCCCTACAAAAGAAAGCGATACCAAAAACTTTTTGGACGATTAGCTCAAGATGTCGCATATAGTTTTCAGCTGCAGGTATTTTTTGATTTTTTTGGTAAAGAGACTAAATCATTGCCAATCTCTATTAGCAACGATTTTAGTGCCTTTAGCTACAATTTTTTTAGCCAAAGATAAATTTTATTATAGTGTGATTTACACGCATGATCTTTTTTCCTATTATTATTATTTTTTGTCATGTTGTGAGATTACGTGTCCGCATGCAAATTGCAAAAGAACAGAAATTTGTTCAACATCATTAGTTCATCGGCAAGCTGCCACATCGCTTAAGTTGACGTCCAATGTCTGCTGCGTTGACAAAATATGTTTGCATGTATCATCTTAAAAACTATATATACATTGCATGTGAAAATACTGTTTGTAATAAAACTATCTGGTCAAATACTTGTAGATTAATAAATCACATATATTCTAATCAAAGCCAAATCCTGCTTAGCTTGCTTGCAAACCTTTCTAACACTAGCATATTTAATGCATTTCGACAGCCAACTAACTAGTCTGAAATTGAATGTTGCTCTTCGAGTGATAAAATTCAAATATTTATAATACTACTGAAACCTTAATCATAGCCAAATGTCTCCATGCTCGTGTCCTGGGGACACCCATATCCAATTTAGCTAATCAAGGAAGTCTAATAATCAGATTTACAGTCCAATAAAGCTGGTTTGTGCTTAAACTATACAATTGCTTGCATCTTCGTGCTTGATATGGCAACTTACCTGTCCAAAAGATAACGTTTGCTTTGTGCATAGGCTACCTCTTTAGGTAGCTACGTGTCAACGTTGACTAGCATATTTGTAGGGGAACTTGGTGAGTAACTATAAAAAAGTCTAAATATAGTTTTATTTTTAGATACGAGATCCAAACCATGCAATAGACGGGCTACTGCGGTTACTATATTAAGCTAGCTAGCTAAGCTCATATCATAACTTTATAGTTGCATCCTAAAATTATTTAAGAGGCTCTCCTAGCTTAAGTGAGGTCGTAGATTTGAATCTCTCTCTTATATATACAATCATTTAAAACTTGAAGTTAGAATTTTATCTTTTATAAAAAAACCTATCTAATTTGAACGGAGATTAGTTTAGATGTGAATAATTTAAAAATACCTTTCTATAGATGGAACCGCTTAGGATAGGGGGGGAAAAAAAAACATTTCCGTATTACTTGGTCCAAATTTGAAATCCATTTACCTTAATTTTAGGACCTAAGTACCAGGTTGTTTAGTGAGGATTTATACAAAAAGTTTCATAAGACATTGGGACCTGTTTTCTGTACCGCGATACGTGTCCATTGTCCAATATAAGGACACGTAAGGCGTCCAAGAAGATGGCAGTAGCATTATTATTATTTTTCCATTGGATATGGATACAGGTGTGGAGATAGACGACACCAGCATTAGAACGTGCCTGAAGGCGATTGGCTGGGGGCACAAAGTTCCATTAACATGTCACATGCCCGCCTCCACATTTATTGGAACAAATCAAGTATTATAGGACGCATTTATTAGGCCAACATAAAATGATGGAACTGATTGTACAAACTCGTTTAAACAGCCTTCAGGGTGTCCATTTGGTCTTGGTTCTCTTTTTTCCTGTAATACTGAGTTGTCAGTAGAGTCATCTAGTTCTTTGATTTGTCTTTCGACAAACATGCTCTTATACATAATAGTTTTTTTTTGGTGTATCAAATATCTAGTAGGACCTCTTTATGTATTTGTGATGTACAAAAAGCAAGAGTACAATCGTAACAATTCCATTTTTCATTACACTTATCCTGGAAAATTCTGTTTTTAGAATGACAGAAACAGTGACGCTGGCAACAGCTAAGCTTCTAAATGTTTATGCCTTATCTGAACATCTTTTCTACAGAAAAGCACGCAGTATAGAGCACTCTGTATAAAAGTTTTTGAATATGTAGCATTAATTCTTCTAAAATCGATGAGCCTTTCAACCGAGAGAAAGTTACAAAAGTCTTCCAAGTTCTGTTGTAATTTTTGGGGAAATCGTCAAAACAAATGCATATGCTACTATGGACAGTGAGTAGAATTAGGACATCCATTTTTCTTCACATTGATAAAAGAATTGGATGACTAATTTGGACTTACCAGAATTTGGCCAAGACTGAAACATTGTAGTTAGGATTTCAATTTCACAATTTCACGGTGTAACTAAATGGGGTTGTACAAATTGTTTTGGAAATCAATGTATCCTATTGACAAGGCTAAAGGAAATGTAACCTAGATGAGGTTGTATAACAGTTGCCTTGTCAATGCCAAGCAAAAACGAAAATGGAGAACAAAAGACGTCATGCAAAGACGATCAAATAGCTGACGAAATCATATCAAGGATCTGATTGTGTATCCTCCCATTAGTCACAAGAACTCCATCTGCAGGAAATATGATCCTTCGTTCAGCTTGATCGGCTGTAAGGTCAAGTTGACTCCCTTTCCAGTCAGTAACCTGATGAAACTTGAAATCAATAAATAAAAATAAAGGAGAAAACCGCATGATTACTTCTCTCTGCCTTGTTCTGCTTCTTAATCTCCAAGTTCCATGTTCCAAACATAATTTGAATCTCAATGCAAGTTAATACCCCATACAAATGCACAACTGCTTTCTACTTTTTGAACAACTTACATCAAAACAATCATTGATAACAGATCAACAATGCCAAGAGACCAACCTGAGGATAAATGTAACATGCATACACAAAAAAATCTCACTTGCTAAAGTGAAAGGCAAAAATCCCATACCTTCCCCCCCGCTTCTTGCACACATATTGTCCCAACAGCGTGATCCCAAGCCTATAAAAGAGATGACAAAGAATTACGGCATTGCAGAGAATTTCCATTCAATATGCAATGAATCAAGACTGTACCTTGATAACTTTCTGATCCAAGGCTTTTTGAATGAAAACAGATGCCTTACCTGAAGCCACCATCATATACTTGCATAAACTGTTAACAAACATAGCCGATGAATAACTGTTTTCTCACTCTCAAGATGGACAATGAACATTAGAAACATGCAAAGTCTTTTAAAGAGAGTAGCACTGATGAAATTTATGGGTAATGGACAGCATTCTCAACATTCTAACCATTCATTTGTTGTTCAACTTAGGAACAGTTTCATTAAAGGATTGCCACTAGAGCTTTTCTCAACCTGTTGTCTGCTAGGTGGGGGCACATGTTCAAGAAAACATACCAATTAATGTGCTTTTTATAACCTGACACATCAATTCAAGTGCCTATAGAAATTTAAGAGAATTCTATATAATTCGTAAAACAACACTCGGAGCTAAAATCGGTTAGTCAATCCCCTACCTTGATTCTTTGATTTTAAAAATGGTTTCTATTGACCTCATTTGTTATTTTTCACAAAAACAAAGGAGAGAATTAAGATAAAAAAAGGGGAAGAGTATAGGAGTTAAGGGGTAATTTCAAGTAGAAAGAAGGGAATTTCAAGCTGGAAATTGATATATTGTGGGATACATTTAGATAGAAGACAACAAAATTTTGCGATAGGAAAAATTCACAAGTACCTTTCGTACTAAATCTAGTAGTATACACCACTTAGGCCTTTTTAAATCCACAAATCCACAAACACTATTTCATAAACCAGGTAGGTACAGGACCTTGTGTATTAATTTGGTACCATTACGTGATACATTTAACAAGATCAATTTGTAGATTTTTTTAGGTACCTATATCATAACATTCTTGGAGAATTTAGTTATACCATATAAGCATAGTTGTGCATATTTTTGACATGTAAAATAAAAGAGTTGTTAATCACATATTTATTCTTATGATGATTTTTATCTAATTAGTATCTACTTCTCCACATTTTGTATTTTTCAATAATTAGAATGCTCAACAAAAGTGTGAGAATTAGGCAAATTTTGAGAATAATTTCATAAAGTTGAATCCCAAAAATTTCTAAAATTAAGTAATTCTTGTGTGGTTAAATCTTAACATTAAATGGTGATCTACTAGAATATATATAGTTTACATATTATTTAAGAAGGTTGTGTTACCTTGTTATAGAATGATGTATTTTCTCTTCAAAGATAAGAGGAACTTCAGTCCTACCTCTTTATCTTCGCATCCATAGCAAGCCAAGATTATACCATACACACGCTCTGCTTCTGCCTTCCATGCTTACTTGAGCCCATGCTATTGGAGTCCTAGTACTATGGTCTATTCATTTAAGAAATCACTGCTCTCCTAGTTTTTAGACTCCTTACAATGTTCTAGGAAAGAGGGGGCACCTTTGTTATTGGCAAAACATAGAAAACTCAAGTTCATGAGTGTGGCGTGTTCAGAAACATAACTACTTCATGCTGCTTCTAAAAACAACTTACAACTCATCTTTGCGTTGGTGAGAACATCGATCGATTTTGAGACTATTTAATAAAAAACTTCAGTCCATAGATATTGAGGAATTCTCTTGAACTGTGGATGATAGACCTTCTCTTACACTTCGTATGGAAGATTGCTTTTTAGCTGATATAACCATAGTATATATTTATATATATGATAACCTCAACAATTATAAGCATGAAACTAATGTATACATATAAATAATAGTCATTGTAATTAAGAAGAAACTAGTTGTGAAACAGTAACCTATGACTAATATTTAACATAATTGTTATAGTAAATGATTTTTTAATATTTACAACAGAAATCATATTTATAAATATATATAACATATTAATGGAATTTTAACGGTCCAACATAAGTATAAAGATGTCAAAATAATAAAGAACTTTAATAAGTTTCATTAACATAACTGTCAAAACTCTAAAGAACCTTGACCATATGTTTCTCAGCAATCTTTACGTAGCATTTAGCAACGGTATCCTCACTGTGTCTGCTTTGATTTATGTATACATACAGATATATACATATATCTTATGGTGAGGAGACCGTTACATATATGAATGCATAGATAAATTCATATGAAGATTAGCATCTAAAGAGCCAAAACTAGGACTATATGCTTTCATGTGTTAAGCCAAGTCTTCTACACATACTTATGTGAGGAAAAAGAGACCCTGAAGTTGCAAAATTTTCACCATGACAATTGGGACGCAAGAAATAAAACCCCATATAAGAGTTCCAGAACCAACGTAGTTAAATTATGATTAGCATTCTAGATCAGTCTCGTTTGTACCTTTTGTTCAGAAAAACTGTACCACAACTCATAAGGAAGAAGAATTACTGTCTTGTTTATATTTTATTGATGTAGAGATACTTTTCTTTTACAGCTGTCTAATAGTGATTTCGTAATGTGACAAAGCTGCTAAGAAGCATTAGCCACTAGGAACCTAGAAGCCTCCTGTTGCATGAGACCTAGGTGGCTTCTCAAGGCTAGGAAAAGTTTCCAGTAGACCGAAACTAATTTTAATACATTAAATGATAAGTTGAAATTGGTAGAAGAGTTAGAGTTGAAAATCAGCTTAATTATAGGTGATAAGTGACAGAAAAAATTAGAGATGAGATGAGATAATCCGTTAGGAAAATAAGCATATTAAAGAAGTGAAGATAGAAAGGGAAAAGCACTGTCAAACGGAGGAGAGTGTGCTGGTAAAATATACAAACCTCTCACGTAATCACTAAAATCTGGGACATGGCAATGACAATTCAAGTGGAATATAGATAAAGAGCATATTATAATGAGAAATCATGGAGTGATATCAAACCTTCCACAGCACCCTGGCACAAGAAGAATTTCTTTATCACCAATACTATCAGCATCATCTGTTGCATTGAGTAGGCGTGACAGCGGCTGCATCTCCCAAGTTTGACTATCTGGAATACAAAAGCGTGCTTCAAGTATTGAGCAGCGGGCATCAACAAAGCATCTGCTCCAACCTCCAAGGACTTCTGCTGATCTACCCAGCATATACGGTAACTTCTTTGTCCATGTTCCACAGCCAAGATGAGAAACCATTATGACCACAGCTGTAGGATGTCCACTTTCAAATTCAAGAACTTCCTTGGATTTATCGGGAGCAATTTCTTTCCAGTTAGGGCATCCCATAACACCCAGTACAATCTGATCTTCAACTACAAGAGCCAAACCTACCTGAATAATCACAATAATTGCATAGCATGAGATAAACAAAGGAAAAGATCAAGCATAAAGTTGAATACATCACATATATAAACATAATTTTCCATCTCTGAAAAAATTTATATTTTTCTTTCTGAACTTATATTGCAACAGAATATATACCCTAACATTGAAAATCTTACACTCTCTATTCCAGGAGATTTGACTTACCTTGATTGATTTCCTATACAACAAGACTATTTTTAAGATTTTCAAATTAATAACCTCAAGTGAGATAGGATCTTGAATATCACTCATCTGACTTGAAAAAAATAGGACCTCTAAATAAGATGCTATCCCATCCCAACGAGTACAGCAACAATGATAGATACCTACACAAGAATATCAAATGCATTTGCACAGGCATATGTATGAGTTATGGACTTAAATCATGCACATTTACAAACATAAGTGATAACAAGGAATTTGGTGAACTAGATTAACCCTAATCACCAATAATTAATTTACAAAAATAACTCTACTAATATACTATACACTGCCTAATACAACAATCTGGCATGCATATTTACAAGTATACCTTTGCATCATGATAAGAACAGTATTACCACTTTTGTGTTTGCAGAATCCACCGAAGTAGAATTATCCATGTCTTTTAGATACAACATATGCCTTTATCAATTTCCATCTCAAATTAAAGACCCACTCCATGCATGAAGTTTTGTAGTTTTCTAGACCTAAACTAATCTACCATATAAATTCTATATTCACTATTGGATAGAAACTCAACTCTTAATATTGGAAATATAATGATGTTGCCATGCACACAGCGTATACATAAATGTCTTGATGCAGGGTATCTTTATCTGATACGTATAAAATCTATCAAGTGCTCACTTCACAATTGTTTCAAGACAATATTACAAATCCAAAGAAATGATAGTGAAGAACAATTAATTATGGAGCATACCACATAAAGGGCCTCATATCCTTTAAGAAATCCTTTGGTGCCATCGATTGGATCCAGAATCTGTATTGTGCATACACCAAGATGGTGAAAAACAAAATGTAGAAAAGAGAAAAATTTTCTCCTCTGCTACAGTTGTGTACCCAAAAAAAAAATGGAGAAAATTACCCAAAGTTTGTGGAGATCAGATTGCCAAACAAAATAAAATTTCTTTTTATTCAAGATCATATTAAGACTTACCCAATATGTTGCAGGCTTAGTTCCATAAATAATAGCTTTCTTCCCTCCTCTGTCAATTGCTTCCAGCACATCAGCATGTGTTAATGTTTTATCACTGGAGCTTGCTTTATTGGTGACAACACTTACCACAGAATCAACAAGATTATTTGCACGCAGAAAGCCAGAATCCTCTTCGGCCACCAGGGGAATAGTAGGGAACAGTTTACTTAGCTCTGTCAAGAAAAGCACAAACGACAGTCAGTTCCTAGAAACAGTCCACAATACACCATAGAACAAGAATCATGTTTAGGTTGAATAAGATCAATTCCAATGCATTAAAGCTTGTTAAATAAAGCAATATTCGAGTCTCGTAACTCGATTTCCTTCCAAATATAAACTGAGATATTTTTGCGCAAATAATCATTAACCAGTTTGCAGTTTTAAAAGTTAACACTTGATAGTAACAACAGGATTTAGATAAGTTCAGCAGGTAAATCACCACTTTCCACAAAAGACAACATTAAAAATATATTTGTAGGGGTTCCAGCCACAAATTGAATCTCATTAGGGAAGAAAACCAACTTGAATCTTCACTATGCAACAAAAAAAGCCTTAAAAAACGGAAGTAAAGCACGTAGTGATTTAGTAATTACCCAAGCTGACTAGAGCTTGCACGCCGAAATCAGCAACAGTGACAGGCGTACTATCATTCTTTTCTAGAATCCTTGCTTCATTTGACAATAAGGACTTTTTCACCTAGAATTCGCCGCAAAAATCACTTGGTAATTTTAGTGACGACCATAATCAAGTCGTTTCTATCTTGTTCCCCGAAAATAAATTTTCAAACGGTTTAAAAGAGAAAGTGTAGAGCTTAATTACATCGACACAAAGAGAACAAGCCTTCTGGACCACATTGACCGCAGCTTCGAGCTCTCTGTGATATAACGCCTTCTCAATGGGAAAAGGAAGACTAATGGACCTGCAACTCATAATTATCAAAAAAGACAATCAAGAATTGAATAGAATTTTTTATTTTTAATCATTCGCAAATTTCGGAAAGTGGGAAGGATTACATTCGAGTAGAGAGACCTTACAGGGAAGCTGCTAAGAGGCCTAGGGGCAGGCGTGCGGCGACGAAGGAAGCGAACGGCGGAGAAGTGGGGAAGGTCCACGGTGGTTGATGAGTGGTTGGCAGTTGGGTTTGGCTTTGTGTTGGGAAGATCAAATGCCACCGGCCAACTTCTTTCTCTGGGTTCGGAATTGGACACCGAACTGAAATACGAGGAGATGCGACTAGTCAAGGGGACCTTGATAATGTAACCCATTAGGCAGCAACGATTCAATTTGATAGGATGTTTTATAGATTCAATTAAGATGTTGGTACATACATCCTTCGTTTTCTTGCGTACTTCTCTTTTTCTTTCTTTCTGTTTTTGTTTTCTATACCACGTTTTTGTTTTATTCAAATATGATAAATTGCTTTGCTTCTTGACTTATATGTCCTATTTATGTGTGGCATTTAAAATATAGCTTAATAATGTTCAAAAAATTTAAGAACTTGGTCTTAAATTGTTAAATTGTGAAGATGATGTTTAACATTTAATTAAACAATCTGCTCAATGGATTGATTGACAATAAAACTAAACCATATATTCATTGGATTAAAGAAGCTTGCAAATACTACTCTTATCTTTAAGAACCTAACGGGTTGTTTGGTTGAGATGAATAGTTATTTTATTCGTCGTCTATTCTTAGTAGTAGGTTGCTACTTTGTTTAGTTGAATAAATTATACGAAATAGATAATTATAAGGTATAGTTATTCTTGAATTTGTAAAATATCTAAAAATACTCCTTCTCTTATCTTTAACTATTCCAGTGGTGAATAATAATAATAATAATAATAATAATAATAATAATAATAATAATAATAATAATAAAGAAGAAGAAAAATTAATAATAATAAGAAGAAGAAAAATGTAGTTAGTAGCGATTATAATAGATATTTTGGTCTTTTTTTTAGTTATTCTTTTGTCATTCCAAATTTATATTTTTAAACCAAACATTAGAATATATCATCATTAGAAATTCTTAGGAGTAAACTAAATTAAGTAATACACATTTCATTTCATTCCTCATATTATATTAATAAGAATAACTATTTCATTCTTTATATATTCCAGCAGGTGAACCAAACACCTGTTAGCATGGGATTTATGCCATCTTAATTAATTGTTCAACTTTGTCTAGCTGTTAAGATAAATTTGTGACCTTTAAAAATGGGAGATTCATTATTTTTTCTCTCACTCTGTCTAAACCTGAAAATCTCATTCTCTCTACTGAAACCATCCACCACTATTAAATATCATTAATTATTAGTGTTTAATATTATCCAAAAATTTGTCATCATCTATGATAAATCCTTAGATTCTAGTTTAACCTCGCCAAGATCTAGAATCCTATTAAACTTAGAAATTTCCATAAATAAACTAAATAAATTTATTTTAGGAAATTAAAAAATATCTATTAAATGATCACTAAAAGAGTTGCAAAGCATAAGCCAATACAACAAGCCACGAGACAACGAGAATGAAAAATAAACGTCAAGTGGAATCTTAACAGAGCGGGTATCATAAAGCGTCAATATGAAATCAATAAACTAATATTGAACAATAAGCAACATATATACGAGAACGCCTATAAGCAGCCATTACATAGTAACTTAATGTTCATCAAGCTTGTTAATGATGAGTTCCCTTGAGTTTCTTCATTGCTAGGAGAAGGTTAGGAGATTTTTTTCCTCATTCCCTGTAGGTTTAGATTTATAAGCTACCTTTATGGTTCAGTAAGATTTAGCAAACCAATAACAACATATGTTAGTCTAATGTTATCCATCTTTTTGCTAGGTCCCTATTGATATTATTGTTGATGTCCTTTATATTAATAAGAGCACTAATGATGTGAATAATATTATAGGCCCATACTAGCTTCTCCCTTTTCTGGTGTTGGAAAATCCTCAAGTTCATTTCTCCCTAAATAGAATAGACATAATAACTCAAGGCAATCTTGTATAACCTATAGTCACTCTCTTTGTGGAATTTAAGCTTGGTTGAATAGGAGATAATTATTTTTTAATTCTCCTTAGGGTATTGAAGATTACATAAGACAAGAATTTGATTCCAAATAGAAGCTGAGAGGGGGCATTTGAAGAAGAAGTTACTAAGAGGCTCAAATTCCTAGTTATAAAGGTACCAACATCTATTATTTATCTGGGTTTTTATTTTATTTAAGGTTTTCAACCTCTTTTTAATAGCTAACCAAAAAATAAAAAAATGTATTGATGTGTTTGTTTTAAATCAAGTTAGCTTATTCCAATCCGTATTAGGGGTTACCTCTCTAAACACAAGTGTTGGTAAGCTCCTAGAAAGTTGTCCCATCTAGATAGTGGTGTTATAAAGGTTTGAGTTAGGATTGTATAAGGGCATAATAGATCTTAGTTGTCACGTCCTCTTGAGTTGTAAGTCCTTTGGTTCTCTACAATGATGTCACTTGCTTTAGCTTGATCTAGAATAAATTGTCTCAATCTTTGCATATCTAGTATTAGATGAAAACGTCCTAAGTAGCTCCAGTTTTTGTACTATAACTAATTAAGTCTAGTTCTCATTCCCTCGTAATATCCTTTATTAATAAATTGATCTTTCCCCTTAATACTTGGATTTGACTTATAGTTTAAGATATGGTGTTATTCTACTTTAATTTTCTAAAAATTGATATTCCTTAAGAAGTGAGTATGCATCTTTTTAGCCAAGAGCCTATTGTTCATAGCCTTGATTAAGGTGATACTAAGCCCTCCTTGCTTAGGGTTGCATATTTATAACCATTTAACCTTGGTATTAGTTGAGTTATTTGTAGAATCTAACCAAAGGAAGTACCAGAGGATTTTCTCAATTGAGTTAATAAGATTCTTAAAAAGAGTTAAATTATAGCATAAAAAGGCATAGAGAATTTTAAAAATTAAAATGATAAGTTGGAGCCTGCCTTTATAGGTTTGGTGTTTTTTATATTAGCTGTTAGTTCTCTTATGAATTGATTCAAACAAGGGTTGGAACTCTCTAAAAGTGAGCTTTTTAATAATTATATGAATCGCCCAAGTATGTGAAAGCAGGTTCCTTGATTTGTAAGCTTAAGATACTAGTTATGCTTTCTTTGTTCAGCCACTACTATAATAAATAAGTGAATTTTGGAAGCATTAATGGAGAGGCTTGACAGTGAATGTATCTTAAAGATTTCATGAGAAGACCAACTAATGAAGTGTTGGCAACATAAAATAAAAGCAAATCATATGTAAATGAGAGGTCGAAAAGTTTCATTCTCTTACATAGATGATGGTTAATGAAACTATTATTCTATTTGATTTTGTGTTTAATTAGTATTATTAAGACTTTAATGCATAATGTAAATGCAAAATGTGAACAAGTAAATGGAAAGTGAGTACCCTTATCTTACTCCTTTGGTTCATTTGAAAACTATTGTCAGTTCTCTATTGATCGTGATGATAAATAAGTTTATAATTGTGTATTGCCTAATCCGTCTAATAAAGACTTAAGGGAATCTAAATGTTTTTAAATTATCAGGTAGAAATTTCTAACTTATTGAATTGAAAACTTTATTGAAGTCAATTTTGAATACATAACTCTTGTTAGAAGATTTGTTATTATAGTTCTTGAATAGCTCTTGTGTTATGAAGATGTTTTATCTTCAATAAAAGATAATTAACTAGGATTAATCAAGGTTTTCAGAGCTAGTTTCATTTTAGATACTAGAGGTTTTAAGATGATCTTATATATTATATTCCATCATGAGATAGATCTGTAGTGACACAAGGAAGAGGGCTTGAGAACTTTTAGGATTAATATAATAAGACTTTTATTGATCTCTTTTAGTAACATACTTTTACTAAAGAATTCCATAATACCTGTTATGAATTGGTCACCAATAAGATTCCAAGTATTATAGGAAAATAATGTATTTAAACTATTAAGACTTGCTGCTTTATAAGGATTAAGGCTTAACAAAGCCTCTTAATGTCTACTATATTGAAAGGTGCACAGAAGGCCTCAACTTACTCAAATTTTATAAATGTTTGAATGAATTATTTGAGTACCCATGTAAAGGAGTAAATAGTTTTACCTTTATCGAATGATTTTTGGAAATAGTTGAGTGTTATTTCCTTAATCTCCTCATATTTCCATCATAAAATTCCCATTTTAGTTTTTTATGGCAAGAATTGCATTCTAGTATAAAGAAATATTTCTATCCCCCTCCCATAGCCATTCGATTATATACTTTTTCTTGAGTTATGAATTATAATAATATAAAACTTATAAGTAACTATTTGGAGCTTATTTCTCCTAAAATTTGAGGGAATTACCTATAGCTTTGAGATATAGTTCACTTTAGATTTTGGAATGTGTATACATGAGGTTTTGGATTACTTATTTTATGTTTTTGGAATGTTTTCAATTGAGTAACTTGAGTTGCTCACTTCTTGTAATTGCCTTATGCACTTATAAGCTTTAAATCCATGAAATTGAATAGACAATTATTTTGCTACCTTTTTTTCAAAACTAGACAGGTTAATTAGGTAAATATTGAATTTAAAGGAAGAATTCACGATCTTTAAAATGGTAAGATTTTGAATTTCAATTGGAGAATGATCTCAAGCTAGGTTACTACTAAAGTTAGAAATACTTAAGGGAAAACATGTCATCCATTGGGTTTTGATTAATACTCTGTCTAATTTTATTTGAATTAACCTGCTACCACTTTGTTTATTAGTCCATATGAAGTGGATTCTATTGTAGCTAAGGTGTAAGGCCCAAATTTGAGTTATGTAGTCCATGAATCTTGATTTATGTGTTTGAAACTTGTGCCCTTTGAATCCTAAGAGAATAAGATAATGTTAAAATCACTAAGCGACATCTAAGGGCTTCTCATACTTTGGTGGATGACTCTCAAATCATTCTAGAGAAATGCTATTTGAAAAGCATAGCTTGATACATAAATCAATGTGAAACTGAGAGCAAAATAGCTAAGGGTGAAGTTCAAGGAAATTTGTATTAATTGCTGACAAGTTAACTTGGGGAATTCTGAATCTTTCAAGGTTATAACCAATAAAAATTCTCCTTAATATGATGTTGATGATTGAAAATTAGCTTCTAGTTATTTCCCAAAATCTATAGCCATTTATCATATGAAAATGACTTTATTTTTATTCCAAATAGGATTATAAAATAAGGATTTTACTTTTAATATAATGAAGAATTATTTACTACTTTAAGGTCAGTTAAACCCTCTCATATTCCAAGCAATCACTTTAAGGATAATTAAAGTAAACCAGGTTGAAGTTGTATACATGCATTAAAACAACAAGTGTTGAACCATTTCTAAAGATGGTTAACATAGTACATGTAGATGGTTTTGGAAGAGGAGCCTGTCTTTGGTCCATAGCCAATGTAATATGCTTAATTGGCAGATAGTGGATATTTTAAGAACTAAAGGATTTTTCCAAATGCAATTAGCCTAAGGAACCATAGGGAAGTGGCTTCTGTTTTGTGTGTGTGTATGATTAAGTGGTAAATGTACTAGATTTGTGGAGAGTCAATATAAGGTAATCTTCCAACATAGGATTTGGAAATAGGAGGGAAGATTAATTACAAGGCCAGACATACCTCTGAGAATAGTGATATAGTTACTCCCTTGGATAATGGTAGAGACTTTAGTGTCTATAGAAAGCCTATTCCTTATAGAGGAAGATTAGCTCCATAGAAGAGAGGGCTTATAGAGGACTAATTGACAATCCAAAGCCATAAATTGAAATCGTTGCCTATGTGAATCTTAAAGAATGGGTAGAATGAGGTTCTATGTCCTAGCATCTCTCTTAGTGGCTAAGAGTGACTTTTGTGTTCTTTTAAGTAATAACAGTGCATCCATTTTACCCATAGGCTTTCCTTATTCTATAGTATTTTCAATATACACTTAACTATTATAGCTTGGTTTTTGAGTCTTAGTAAGGTAAAGCTCAGTCTCGTTTCTTGGAAGGAGAAGTAGACTTTATCCCAGGCAACTTTAGCTTTATAAGAATAGTTAATATTCTGTGACCAAAGGAAATGTTGGTTAATTTTTTGTATTTCCCTCACCAACTTTTTTTTGCATAATCATATAAGAACCCCAGTAGTTGTGGAGGTTAAATAAAATACACCTAGAAAGTTGAATGTGACTTGTTAGTTAGAGGAACTTGTTTTGCCACACTCTCACCCTTCTCCTAGTATGTTCTAGTAGAGAGAAGCATTCCTTGAATTTGGGCTTTCTTGGGAAAATGGGTAGACCCAAGAAACTAAATGGAATTTTTTGAACTTACATAGTTACAATAACCTATATAGAAGCAAAGTTAGTAACACCTGCAAAAAAAAAAGTAATTTTGCTTTTATAAAGGTTAATTTTCAAGCCAGACATTGAAGTGTATTGGTTTATAGAGCTTAGAATGACTCTTAAAGAGTAGTTGTCGACTCCACAAAGAAACAAGTTATCAACACATGCTAAGGCAAAAAGCTTGAGGTTTTTACATTTATGGTGGAAAGAAATTTTTAAGAGGACTTCTAAGCCAATGGAGAAAAGATAAGAAGATAAATGATCTTTTTGTCTAATAGCTCTAGCTCCCTTAAAGATATTTGTGGGTCTCCATTATACAAGACATTGAGGGAAGTGGTTGTCATGTAGTTTTTGATCCAAGATATGCAAGTGTCAAGGAAATCAAGGGGTAATTAAGAATGAATTCCCATTCTAAAGAATCAAAGCCTTTTAATTTCAAAGCATAACTTTTGATTTGTATATTGGGGTGATAGTCTTTAAATAAATTTTGGGCTAGAAGCAAGTTGTCACTAATCAATCTGCCTTGGATGAAGGCCCTTAATTTGGACTACTAATTGAGCTAAGGGAGATTCTTAACCTATGTGCAAAGATTTTGGATATAAATTTATAGGTTAGATTACATTATGATATGAAGTGATTAAAATCTAATATATGTGTTATTAAGATTTTATAATTTTAAAATTTTAAAAATCAATATGCTAAAATATATCATTAAAATCAAAACATTTAATTGTATTTAATTAATTTTTTATCTATCCTTTCTATTGTAACGGTAGTAAAATACATATTTAACAGTAGTGGTTGCAAACCACCAACTATCATAATAAAAAACATCAACTTTATTATACAAAACCAAATTATTAATTATAGATATTGTAGAAGTCAGACCAATTTTATAATGAGAGCCTTCTTAATCAAAAGAGTAACGCAATTTTCCTCTACTGGATTTTTCTTCTTCACAAAACAGAAGTTATATGGAAAGAAGAAAAACTGACCATAGATGTGTTATAATAAGAATTAATAAACCCATTTTGAACTACTATAAATACAAAATTTATTGACAAAGTGTAACAACTCTTAATTTCTAATTATTTGTGCTTTCACTTTTCATATGCATGTATCCGTTTTCAAAATCTAACTATATCAATACATAAATTGGAAACTTATTTAACTTCCTTTATTTACAAAATACACATGAGACTTTTCGAATACATGTTTAGGATAACCATAACAAAGTTTTAGGTTAAAAGAGGCCATCCACTCTTGTAATTTTACATAATTTTTTTACTTCAAAATTTTCATAATAATTCTTCATGTTTTCGAAAATTTTAAATCAGTAATCAATTTAAGTTTTACTCACTTAACATTTTTAAGACACGTGACCCTTCATTTGGATAACCAAAGTATATATTGATTTATTAATTTATATACAATTATTTATACTAAAAAATATTAATTAATTTGTATTGCATTTATTATGATAATATCTTTTAGTATTATGATAGTAAAGTAACTATTTTATTAAAATTTTATTTATTATGCAATAATATTTAATAATTAGGATGAATAGTTTCTAAATTTTACTTATAAATAATCATTAAGTTAATTAATTCTTATAATAATAAAATTATAAAACTTATTATTTTATCAAAGTATCATATTTATAGCCCGTTACTTATCAAAGTGTACAAAAAGTTTCGAAGATATTAATAATATACTTAAGTTATCATATTTTATTAAAATTAATGATAAATTAACATATAGTAAATTTAGTATGTCACTAAAATTTTATTTTAATATAAACGAAATGAATAATTTTTATTTAAAATTTATCTTCATATAAGTAATTAATATATAAAAGTTGAGTTCAAATGTGAATTCTAATAATATATAATAAATTAGTAATTTCCTTATTTGCATTGTTAAATAAAATAATATGAACACATAATAAATCTATATATATATATATATATATACATACATACCTGTAGTTTGCTTTTTTTAAAATTATTTTACTGTGACTTGATTGTTTATATAAAGTATTACATGCTTTAGCTTTGCTTCTTTCTTAATCAGCAACTTTTGCAATGTCTTTTTGCATCTCCTTCCTCCCCCGACTAGACAACCTTGGCCCTTGCCACCTAAAAGCCAATAGCTACTTCAACCCTATCCCCTAAACAACCTTCCCTTTATAGTAACCTAACCACCTTAATGGAGTTGGAGAAACACGAGAATAACCCTAAGAACCCTCATCAGCTACAGTACCCACACTAGGGATGGCAATTTAGGTTTGGGGTTCAGGGATCAGGAATTCCCCGTTTGGGTGTAGGGATTGGGAAAAAAATCACCTCGTAGAATTAGGGATGGGGAAAATATAACCCTTGAGACAGAGTCGGGGACGGGGATGGGTTAAATAATCCCCGCCTTGTGGGGATCCTTGTCCCCGATAATTTTAGAAATATATTATATATTTTTAATTTTATACTCTTCAGTCTTTACTCTTTAGGGTTTCCATTTACCAAACGCCTCCCTCAACTAGCCGTCTCTCTTATTTCAGAACTCTCTCTCATTTTTCCTCCTTCCTATTCCCTAAATCTTCCTATTTGAACAACAAATAGTTATAAGGTCATAGATTAATTAATTTCAGGAGGAAAATGATTGCTTGACAGCACTGCGTGTTGTCAGATGAATCAACCCTATGGGTGTCCATTGATCGTCAAAGCTTAGATCTATCTGAAAGGGGTGTGTAGTGCGTGTATCTTTGGATACCTTGACTTGACAGCACATATGGAATGATTATTCAAATTTGCATCAATCTGCTTAGTGCTCATGCTGTGTGCTTTTGATTTAGGTTTTTTTAATTCAGTGTATAAATAGTTCTTGAAGATAATTAATTATAATATTATTTTATTTTATTCTCTTGGCAGAACAAAACTATGATAGTTTTGAATCTTGTAGAATAGTAGTACCAACAGCTTATGAAAATATCAAGAATATAATAAATTCATAAATGGACTCAATTTTTTCATTGGAAATATTCAGAAATACTGGAATATACACAATATATTATTTTCAAATAAGTCCTTTTTAAATTTTTTTCTTATGAAAACATCATGATTTTATGTTTGTTGGCATCTTTTTTCTCCAAAAATTATAAATTTTTATTAATAAAAATATTTTTCAAGTCATGGTGGGTTTATGACTTTTTTTCAAGTCATCTGTTTAGATAGCAACAAGTGGACTTTCGAAGACAAAGAATATGTCGTCTTCAAATATGGTCGATGAGACACAAGAAAATCAACCTCCATATATTGAAATAAGTGAAGAAATTTCGGAGACAAAGAATATCAATGAACGAGGAAGCTAAAAAAAACGACTGACTTAAAAAACATGGGAGCATTTTCACAGAAGAAAAATAAATGGTAAATGGAAAGGAATCTGCAAATATTGTGGGAAAAATCTTGTCAGTGAAACTAAACATGGTACTAAACACTTGCATGACCACATAAGTTGTTGTTTGTTTTGTAACAAAAGGGGTCCAAAGCAAAGCATATTGAAAACTTTGCCACAATCATCAAACTTTATGGGAGATAAGGGTGAGACATTTTTTATCGGGAGCTATTCTTTTTGTCAAGATGTTGTAAGAATAGAGCTTGCACAAATGATTGTACTTTATGAGTATCCTCTTTCCATTGTTGATCATATTGGATTTAGAAAGGTTTGAGGTGCTATGTGGCCATTATTCAAGGTAAAGAAGAAGAAGAAGTTTTAAAATCCCTATTAAGTAATTGCTATTTTGTTACTTGTTTTATTTATTTTCAAGTGAATGAACTTATATTACTTATGCTCTTAAAATTTTATAGGTTCTTTCTTGCAATACCATAAAACTGATATCATAAAACATTATGAGGTAGAGAAGTATAACACAATGAAACGTCTTGAGAAGAACTCAAGTCGTGTTGTCGTAACTACAGATATGTGGACATCAAGCAATCAAAATAAAGGATTTATAGCTGTTACGACATATTATATTGATGATAATTGGACATTACAACATCGACTTGTGAGGTAAACAATTAATTTATTTTTTAAATATTTTTAATGTAATTTCAAATTATTTATGAATTTTACTACTTAACTTAGGTTCATTTATGTGCCTGTACCACATAATGCTAAGGTTTTGTCCCATAATTTGGTTGCATTCTTATATGATTGGAATCTAGATAGGAAGTTGTCAACACTAACGGTTAACAATTGTACCACTAATGATGCCATGATTGATGTTATCTTTGAGAAGATTATGTATACTTCTTTCATACCGGGAGGGTCTTTATTTCATATGCATTGTTGTGCTCACATACTGAATTTGATTGTCAAAGATGGACTGTCAGCAATTTATGATGCTATAGAAAAAATTAGAAATAGTGTCAGTTATTGGGTTGCAACACCAAAAAGGGAAGAAAAATTTGCTGATGCTTATAGACAGTTGGGTGTTACATATTTAAAGAAGCTTTGTCTTGATTGTAGAACTGGATGGAATTCCACATTTTTTATGCTTTCTTCTGCATTGCCATACACAGAGGTTTTTGAATGTTTAAAACAACGTGAGGTGCAATTTAAGTCTTATCCTAGTGATGAAGAATGAAAAATGGCATCTGAAATTTGTGATAAGTTAGAGATGTTTTATGGTGTCAGTGACTTATTTTCAAGTTCCAACTGTCCAACTATAAATGTTTATTTCCCTAAAGTTTGTGAAATTAGATTGTCCTTGAGATAATGGCTTTATTCTTCTAATGATATTGTAAAAAACATGGCTTCAAGTATGATTTCTAAGTTTGATAAGTATTGGAGTGCAATCAATAGGGTGATGATAATAGGGGCTATTTTAGATCCTAGATATAAAATGAAGTTGTTGGATTATTTCTTTCCACTTATATATGGAAGTGAATCCGATGTAGAAATGAAAAAAACTATAAAATTATATGATGATTTGATTGTTGAATATCAAGCCAATGAAAAAAGGAGCATTCCCAGTAGAAGTGATTCTAGTGCATCTTCAAATCTCATTAAATTAGGTCCTCCTGCAAAGAAATCGAGATGGTAAAGTAGTTATATGCAATATGTACAAGAAACTGCTTCCGAAAGTAAGTGAAGTCAGACTTAGATTGCTATTTAGAAAAGTGTGTTTTACTTGATGAATTAAATGAAGAAATATTTGATATATTGGCTTATTGGGAACAAGTTGGAGTGAAATACCCAATTTTACAAAGAATTGCAAGAGACTTCTTAGACATTCCCATTTCTTCTGTTGCATCAAAATCTGCCTTTAGCATTGGAGGTCGTATTTTGAGTGCACATAGTAGTAGATTACATGAAAACAAAGTTGAGGCATTAACATGTTGGCAAGATTGGTTACACGATGTGATGAGAGGTATTACAAGTTTATAACCTTATTAGGGATGTCAATGGGCCATTGAAAAAAAAATTCGGGTGGGCCTAGCCTACGGCCCGGGTGGACCGGGAATGGTCCGACCCGTGGGCCGTGGCGAGCCGAGACTAGTCGGCCCATGGCTAGGCCCGTGGCCCAACTCGCCCAGCCAGCTAGGGTCACGGGCCACCTGTTGGGCCTAAGTTGGCTTGGGTATTTAATATATTTTAAAATTTTTTAAGACAATTTTAAAAAATTGTAATTGTAATTTTAAAAATTCATAAATTATAAATTATAACATAATCATTTATAGTAAAATGTAAAATGAAATTACCCATAAATTATACAAAAATATTTATATGAAAAAATGAAATACAAACCAATTTATATTTATTTAAAATATATAGCAATGATAATGTTGTCGTAATTATTCTCTTTCTCTGTAAACAAGTCAATT
>JAOSBO010000002.1:32425715-32437571 GCA_027563915.1 Erythroxylum rotundifolium
ATGATTGCCTAATTATGTTGAACATGATATGAATTTGTTTGGTTTTAAAACTGTCAAGTCCTAGTTGTGGGTAAATAAGCATGCCTAAAAGGGTCTGCAACTGCTTCTGTGACACTTTGGTGTCTTCTGTTATTGACACTTCGGTGTCTTCTGTTATTGACACTTCAGTGTCTTCTGATATTGACACTTAGGTGTCGAAACTTCGGTCTCTTCTGTGACACTTCGGTGTCGAGACCTTAGTCTCTTCTGTATAAGTCTCGTTACCCACTTCTGTTGATGGATTAGCAGTTATCTGGTTTTGTAATTCTGATATATATGTTTGATTATGATATAAACATTATTGTTCTGATTCTGAAGGGTTTCTACCCTCTTGTGATATTCAGTTCTGTTAAATATAAAGTCTGTTCTGAAATACGTTATGTTTGATTTATTTTTTAATGCATGTATATACTATTACATGATTCAGTATGATAAGTTATCAGTTATCCATAGATTAGTTATTACTGACTAAGCTATATGCTTAGCACGGTCGATTTTCCCCGTGTAGGTTCTGAAAGAGGGAAGTAGAAACTGGGACAAGACAACCGCGATGGCCAAAGGAGTCTGATTTTTGTTTTATTCGTATGTATTTGGACTTGTATCTAATGTATATGAATCCAGAATTTTATTTTGATGGGTTGTAATAACCTTAATTCAAGCTTCTTTCGGAAATTTTTATATGCGATGTATGTTTGTTGAGATCTTGGAAATGAATGTATAATGTGTTCTATATGTTTTGAAATGTTTCGTCTTCAGTGTGTTCTATGTGTGTGGCACTCGCAATATCCTCCCAGGGGGTATTAGGGTGCCACAATGGTAGCTTCTTCCAAAAAAACTAGGATATCTTAGGGGAAGAAGTCATAGAAGCAGTGTAAGAGTTTTTCTAAAAGAGAATTATTTTTAAATAATGGAATAAAACATTTGTGTGTCTCATCCCTAGACAAAGTAATGCCAAAAGACTAGAGCAATTCAGGCCAATTGCTTGTTTTGTTGCAATATCCTCTACAAAACAATCACAAAGATTCTTGCAAATACGTTGAAATAAATCTTGGGAAAGATTAATTGCCCTAAACTGAATGCATTCATTAAAGGGATAATAATGGGCACAAACATTCTAAGAGGAAAATGAAAATGGATCTAGCTAAGACTTATGATTAAATCAATTGGATAGTCCTTTTTAACATCTTGCAAGAAGCAGGATACCTACTCTTATTTAAAAAATGGGTAGAAGAATGTGTAACCACATCGTTAATGGCTATTCTGGTGAATGGGGAACCTACCAAAATAATAAAAGCTAAGAGAGGGTTAAGGCTGGGGGATCCCTTATCCCCTTACCTGTTTGTGCTTTGCATGGAGGCCTTGTATAAGGACACATCCTGAATTCCAATTCCATTGCAAGTGTAAAGGTATAAAGCTTACACACTTAGCTTTTGGAGATGACCTGTTACTGTTTTGCAGGCTAAAAAAAATGCAATAAACCTACTCATTTAATCCATGGATCCATAGAGGAGCTCGAAGAGATATCAAAACTAAAAAGCAACCCAATAAAGATTTGTTTCTATTTATCATGCAATTCTAGCATAAAGGTTGCTTTCAAAGGACTAGAGATGTGGTTAAAATGGGGCAATGTACCATTCAAGTATCTAGGAGTACCAATTTCCCAAAGAAGAATCATATTAACAAATTCTCTTCATGGAAGAATTAATCAGTGGAGTAATAGGTATCTCATCTATAGGGACAAACTTCAACTAATATAGCAATATTGAGCAACCTCACAAACTATTTGATCAACCATTTGTCCTTTCCAAAGAGTTTTCTAAAGGAAATAGATAGAAAACTAAGGAAATTCTTATGGAATGGATCTAACCAAGGTAGAAGCAAGGCAAAGATCAGTTAGAGCAAAATATGCAAACCTAAAGACCAGAGGGTTGGAAACATATTAAGCAAAAATGATTAAGACAGTCAATGTAGAAAAAAAATTGTGGTGGTTCTGCAACAAAAAGGAGGGTATATGGGTGAAATGGATGCAAAAAGTATTCATCAAAAGAAACAATATTTGGATACTAAATCATAGGTAAGATATGTCAAGGATCTTAAAGGAGATTCTAGGGACAAGAAATTGGATGCAAAATATGGTTTTTCACAAGATTGGGAATGGGGAAAACAAACTTTTTTGGTATGATAATTGGCATTGCAAAGGACCCATATACAACGTTGAAGAGATACAACAACTGAAGTCGGTGATGAATTTTTAAACTAAAGTTAGCAAGCTAATCAGTAATATCTAGTGAATATGGCCGTACCACAACAGTAGAACTTCTAAGATCATAATGGCTAATACGTCAAGCTGCCAAGAAAGTGAGCAAGATGAAATTAAGGGGACAATTGATAGATCAAGGAAATTCAGTACAAAAACTTGCAAAATTATTCTACAAAAGGAACCAAACATAAAGGTGAGGTGGACAAACCTTATTTGGGACAAGCATATCAGTTATGCACACTCTTTCATCCTTTGACTAGAAATGAATGGAGGACTACTCATAAAGGAAATGATCAAGTTCCCTATCAATTCTCTGAACAGTGAACTATGCGATGCTAATTTGGAAACTTTGGTTCATATCATAACCAGATGCAGGAATACTATGCAAATTTGGAGAGAACTGCAGGCTATTTTGAACATCGACATATCAGTAGATTCTTGGAATGAGATTATCACTTAGTTAGTGAACGTTAAAATGGAGAAATCAATGGTGTACCATATATGGAAAGAAAGGAACTGCAAAATTTTCACACAAGAAAGTAGAAGCACAAAGTTGTTATATCAGGAAATTATACTCCAATGTATACTGTCTTTAATAACAAGAGAAACTGTAGCTAATCTCTCCAGTAACATAAAGAAGAGATGGTTATTGGATTAAACTAACTTGACCAAGCTACTTGCTAGAAATCGTATCTTGTAACCTAGATCTTTTGTACTTTTTGTTCTATATAATCTTTATTTAATGACATCAATTATATTTCAAAAAAAAGTATTACATGCTTTAAAAATGTCAGTCAAAATGAATGATAAAATTTAACAAAAGAATTGATTTTAAACTTTTCACCAACGATTAGAATTTTAAAGGACATCAAATTTTGATTAATATATTTTATCCAAACTTTAAATACAAGTGTCATAATTTCTTCCTATGAACATAATATTTGAAAAGTGTATTGGTAAACTCGTACAATGACATAGTGTATTGATAAACTTGTACAATGACATATACTTACACACAAGCATTTATTATTAAATACATTTTAAGGTTCACTGGTTGATTGAAATTATTGATTCTTAATCTTTAACTACTTCTTCAATGAATTGTTTTTTTTAATTAAATTTTAAAGAAAGTAGTTCTATTGTATATACATAGTTCCAAAATAATATTCGCTTCATGAGGGTAATGTCCTAAAAACAACTTTCAAAAGGCTGTACCAATTAGGCTACCTCTTCAACCCATTTTTTATGCCAACTCTTGTCAAAAACAATAATTTCATCTGCCAAATAATACCTTTATTTGATCTAATTTGATTGTTTGTGGTGCATATAGTTTTTATAATTTATCGAAATTCTAATCTTATGGAGTGAAAGGAGGGTAATTTTTCTTGTTTCTCCAAAATGAACACAACTCTTACCTTCAGCTGATTTGGAGAGATGAATCAATCGACATGTAAGTTGCTCGAGATACGCTTTCATTGCTAAAAAGTTAACAATTTGCTTAATACATGACAAAGCATAATGAATTTGAGAACAACATAAGAAATAAAGAAGATGGCACATTCATAATGCCATACTTGGATAAAATTATTCAGTAAATGTCTTTTGTTAATAACTTGTATAATAGATAAATTATGAAGGAACACATTCATTATTCAATACTTGGAGAAACTGTTGAAAAATCGCAAAAAGGACCAATCCCGAATGGTTTTATTTTATTTTCATTTTACTGATTTCCATTCTTATTGTTATATTGAATATCATAATAATAGTTGCCATTCGAAGAATGCTTGGATCTGATTGAAATTCCCTCATAATGAAATTGGCCTTGACCTTAATAACCATTCAAAATAGGCAAATTCTCACCTATACATAGAATTGTGAGTGAATGCATGTAAAAGGACTAATTAAGAGATACTATCTCGTAAACAGTTCTAAAGAAATATGTGGTCGGTTTATACAATCTTGGGAGCTTGACCACCACCCTTGCCCATCTCAAGGCTTCCATTGGCGAAATTTGGCGTAGTCTTCAACTTCAACAAACCTCGACCAGTACCAATGCGATTTCCACACTCGTCCCATTTCTTCAATTGGGATACCCTTTGTCTCAGGCAAGAAGTAGTAGACAAAGATGGTCATGACCACAACAAAGAAGGCAAAGAAGAGGAAAAGTCCAAACTTCAAGTGGCAAAGCATATTAAGGAACACTTGCGCAACTGCAAAAGTGAAGATCATATTGACAGAGACGTTGATACTCTGTGCTGCCGACCGAATTTCTAGTGGGAAAATTTCACTGGGGACCAACCAGCCGAGAGGACCCCATGACCAAGCGAATCCTGCGACGTAAATGCAGATGAAAAGCACCACAACAATGGCATACCACTTGGGCAACTCCCCGGGATTCCCATCTATCCCAAATTTAGCACCAATGCAAGCTGCCACTACTACCTGCAATTATTGCATTTACAAACAATTCATCAGAATATTTTTGCTTCTCACTTCGGGCAATTGGCAATAATTTTCACACCCAAAACCAAAATTTGTATCACAGGTCTGGAAAGGTACCTGACATATCAGCATTTGAGTGCCCCCCTCAAGGAAAAGAGACCTTCTTCCCCACTTATCAACACCATAGATTGAGACCAAGGTGCAAACAACATTAACAATGCCAGTGATCACAGCAGACATGAGTGAGGCATCGTTCCCAAAACCGATTGTGTTGAATAAAACTGGGGCATAAAACATAATAACATTGATGCCTGTGAGTTGTTGAAAAAATGGAATCAGCACAGCCATGGTCAAGTGAGGCCTGTACTTCCTCTGCAATAGATTCCTCCACGGGTGTTCCACTTTCTTTGATTCTTCGCTAGCCTTTACAAGGTCATCGAACTCTTCATCAACATCATGCACACCTCGTACCTTCCTCAACTTCTCTCTTGCCTCTTCACGCTGCCCACGTTCGATCATAGAATTTGGCGTGTCTGGGAGGACCAATGATCCAACTGTTATGATAAGGGCAGGGACCATAGCACCACCCAAACTCAACCTCCAGCCCCACCCGCCTTTAATCTTGGCAAAGAAATAATTCAGCACGTTGGCTACAAGGATTCCAACTGTTATTGATAATTGGAACCCAATGTTAAGAGCACCCCTATATCTGTATGGAGCCATTTCGGAGAGATAAAGCGGCACAGACTGCAATTTCAAACAAATAAGATAATTTTAACAAAATCAATCACAAAAAATGATGCAATTAAAAAGATGCTTAAAATATTTGATTATGACAAACACATAATTTAATAAGTTTTTCTATTAGCCACTTGTATTACAAGCACTAGGCATCGATACAGAAAACTATTGTGAAGAAAGGTCGTACTTTTAACTTTTTCTGCTAGCAAGTTGTCTGAAAAGCACTAAGCATCGAAACACTAAACTATTGTGGAAAATGGTTGCGATTAGACGTCATGAAAGCTAAGTTTGACTTAGTAACAATGGGTTAACAGAAGAGAAGACCCTTGGTTAGTCATATTTAATAAAATATTGGTATAGTTCTCTTTTCCCAGCTTTTCTTTGAAACCAAAAAGAGCTGGGTACTCTAACTCAAAACAGAATCAAGGATCAGCTTAAGACCATCCGGATCAGAAACAACTTTGTAACCAGAACATATCTTTGTCGCCTTCTAAGCGGCAACTTGAAATAGCTGTTCTCTTCTTGAATCAAAAGAAATATCAGTACTCTTGATACCAGACCAGATCTGGATAAAGTGATTAATCGGAATAAGAAAGGCCACATTTTTTAAAAACGGATTAGCACATATACAGTACATCTTTTGTTCTTTGCGGACAAAAATAATCACCAGACATTGTAGCAGACGGATCTGCAGATCCGAACAAAATTCCAACATAGAAGGCAAGAAGGCAACAGAATCGAGAAAATAAGCAGCAGAATATCTAACCTGATTAGCGAAACCAATACCAAAACCGAGCAAAATTCTGCCAAGGATTAGCATCCAGACAGCTTTGGCAAGGCCATTGATGATGGCACCAGAAAAGAAGAGAACTCCTCCAAAGAGCATGGACAGCTTCCTTCCAAACTTGCGCGTAACGGTAGAAGCTACAAGCGAAGAGATGAGAGCCGCCAAATACAAAGAAGACGTGAAAAGAGTCAGCGTCTCACTATCATATTGACAGTATTGATTGGTCGATGAGTTCTCTTGTTGCTTCCTGTACACGGATGGGAAGAACTTCTTCAGAAATGAAGGCATGGACGTAACCCCACCTACCAGCAGAACAACAGCATTAATTCCATAAGCACCAACATTAATTCCATCAGCACCTAAATTGCATAAACATGTAATAATATAATCTCGGAAAGAGAAATGACTAAACAAACAAACACAAGCAGGCCGTTTCAAAAACATCCATTACATTCTTCTAACCAAATTATAACATCATAAATGATCTGAAAAAACCTTACCGGAAATCCCAATATCATAGCCAAAGATCAGACCACCCATTGCAGCAACGATACATGTTACCAACACAAATGGGGTGAGGTTTCCAGGGTACTCCCTCCCAGTACCTTGGCCAATTCCTACTACTGCAGGCATCTTCAAGCAACTCTGACTAGAACTAAGTAGAACTCGGACAAAAGAGAACTAAAGAGGCTGAGACACAAATCTAATATAAAATCCAATGTAAACTCAGACAAGGAGAGCTCAAAAGTTGCTAATGTAAAAGACTGGAACAGAAAGAGAGAAAGGCTGTGTATATATAGACACATACGCCCAGTCTGAATGTGAAATGTCGAGCTGTCAAATTAACGAAGATGGAAATTCATATTATTTTCCTTTTCAATGAAATGTTTACTTATTTGAAGATAATACAGAATCTATTTAAGTATCTTCCTTAGATGTTACTCCTTTACAGCTATCCGCCGTTGGATTGGATGGTCCATTGTTGTTATGGTGGGAACGGTGTACGCAAACTTGCCGTTATTAATTTAAATTTCGTTTTTAATTGCCGGAAAGTAATTATGGTTAGAAGTTGGTGAATTTACATGTCAGATTACAGTCATCCTAGTATTTTGCCTCATCCAATCTAATTAACCTTATCGGGCTATGGATAATGTCGTGTGGGTACTTGGAGCATGCTCACTGAAAGTTGGCCAAACGTGACATGCAACCACTTTACAGCGAAGTTTGAACCATGTGACACCAAGTTACTAATTCTTTTTCCTTTGGTAACACCAAGATAACGAGCTCTTTTTAGTATCCTCATTAGTACCAAACCCGAGTAATATAAGTTCAATAAATGCATGATTATTCTTATCTGTATCTCATTGATTTCGATCTTAAGCCTAATTAAATATATAAATTTATATTTAAGATATTCTGAAAAATGTTATGACTAATCGACACCACACACATTTTGTATTTATTGCCAAATTAAACTGATCTTAACCTATTTCAATTTTCAACACATCACTGATTTGTCTTTTGTTTTGCGTCATTTTCTCATTAATTTTGTTCAGAAGTAAGGGAAATCTATTCTTCCTCGGGAAAAAAAAAAGTTCAAAGATGAGATGTTGCAATGTTATTATTATATTATCTTGGTCTATTAATTAATGAATTTGTGTCACTTATCTGAAGGATTGAGCAGATGATTGGAAAATGTGTAACATTTATTATTTGATCGTTCTTAAGAGTACATGAACCTACATCTGGTTTGAAGTTTAAGGCAGTAATAAATCCATAACTACCCAATTTTGAGATAATTAATGAATACTATCCAAAACAAGTTTTTGTGCTTAAAATTCATTGCTTACCTCAACCCCTTTTTAAAGATGACAAACGTTTGATTCTATCCACAAAAGTCACGGAAGAACGCTCTCAATCATGGGAAACATGATATTCTTCTAAAAAAATCACGAGATGTCGAAATTTTCCCTCTTAAGAACCCGAGATTTTGATTATCAAATTTTCATGGCCACACGATTTTTTTCCCCTTCTTTTAGAGGAATTTCCTTTTAGTTAGAAATGAGTAAAGAAGGTAGACCTCCTACCTCCACCCTGATTGGTTCGGTTTCCTTTGATGTATAAGGTAAATAATAAATAGGAGAATGGGATATGGGATATGGGATAGTGAACTATAATGCAAATTTAGAAAGGCTATTAAAACATATAGGCCCTAGACACAAATCTAATATATATTCATTGTATTGATCCTTGTTTAATTTCATCCAATATTCATTCGCAGGAAATATTCCCACCGCAAGAGAACAAACAAGGAAACACTTTATGAAATAACCTTATAACCACGCCCATAAGTTGCTTGGTTGTCGGTTGAGGTACAAAAACGCAAGGAAAGATTTGATAAAGAAAAAGGAGTTTTTATTTATTTTAGAAAATATTCTCATTATTTTAATTTGTTTTATAAATTTTTATATTTAAATATTTTATAAGTAAATGTTGGAACCTCCTGTTTGGAGACTAATCAAAACCCGCAGTGCTCCCTTTTTCAGTTGAATCCACACACCCAGAACTTGTAGACAATCAAAACAAAAACTATAATTAATAACAAACATAAAAGTCAAGCTTGTTGTTTCTTGCCAAAGTCATTGAGATATCTCTTAATTTCTAAAGTAAAAACATCAACGACTATTCGTTAACGACAAATTTATAATTCTTGTCATTTACAATGACAACCGCAATTGGGGAGTAGCAAACTATTATTGAATGGTGAAGGTTGTTTTATTCAGTATTTCAGTAGGTTATACTGATGTATCAACAGTTCTTGACGAGTTCTCTTCTAGGCAACTCAGGTTCTAGTCGGCTTTCAGATAAGAGGTCAGAATCATTAATGTAAACTAAAAAAGAAAGAAATGTGAAAGTGAAGTTGTGACCGTCCAAAACCATCCAAGTCATGGAGTCCAACCTCATTCTATCTTTGGCCAACCCGAACCCATGATAAAGAATCCCGGATATAAAGGGCCATACATCCCGTTCCCACTTGCGTATTAGGCAGCGTAATTGCCAAGTTTCTATTCTGAAACTGGTTTGTAATATTGCATAAGAATGCCTACGTGAAGTAATTGGTTTGGCATTCAACAACGGTTGGCTTGACTAAGCGCCACATGATGGCCTTTTGTCCGTTATTACACACAAAAGTGTGAAAACAGAAGGCAAGAGGAGCTCATGGCTTGACCTGAGGAGCGGTCAATGCGAACAGACAGAAACCTCCCAAGTGGGATCGGAGGCTGCTGATCTCACCCATCATTTCTAGCCTCTGTGTGGCCTTAGAATAGTTGGTGGAGTGGGTCCTCACATTGCTTATGCTGTTGAAAAAGGAGTTTTTGATTGAATTTAGTGTCTCACTCGGATAATTTTTACGTAACGCTGCCGTGGTCCCTATGTCAGACAATTGCATGCTTTTCGGTTTTTACATGGTACCGTAACACCCACGTATCCATAAACATTCTTTGTATGTATGTCTCTGTTCTTTTACTTACACCCAACAAAAAGGTTAACTTGGGTACATTTTAATTTTTCAGTTGATACATCTCTCTAAAAACTGGCCTAAAAGATGCTCATCGCTGAATAGCCAAGTTGGTATTGTGGTTGACTTCTTATATGCTCAACTTTCTATCAAGCTTTGGAACTTGTTAGCTCTTAAGTTTCACGACATGCACTTTTCTATTAACACTGTTGTTTTAATTAATTTTTTAAAGATCCTCTTTTAATTGTAAAGGGCATGTAATCGTGTTCATTTTGTAAATCGTATTATAGTTCTTCTTTAGATGAAACTGCATGTGCAATAAATATATTTGACTTGAAATCAAGTTACAAGCATCGATCACAGGATTTCGAGGAGCAACCTGACACGATCTTAAGATGGGAGGCGGCGGTGACATATAGCGGCGCCGGTAAATGAAGCGGTGGGTATGTATGTGATCGTAATTAAATGTATTCATGTGTAACATCTCAAATTTATGGATAAGATCAATTGCCCATGGAAGGGTCTTTAAATGGTGACTTGCTCTTACTTTACCCCAAAAGTCTCCAACCCTTAATTTCATACGACTTTAATGTTCTATTGCTGGTCCGTGAAGCATTCCCATTTATTGGATAGAGAGCTGGAGATGGTCTCTTGACTCTATACCATACACTCCATACGAATAAAGCAAATTCAATCTCATTTCTACTTAATGTAGTATACCTAGATAATGGTGCGGCAACATATACTTATGTTTCTATGACTCATTAAATACAAATTAGCTAAACATAAAATTACAACCCAACTGCTCGTTGGTCGATAAGGATTACAAATAGGATAAGATACAAAGAGATGCATTGGTATAAGAGTCAAAACCAAAAAATACCATAGGTTTATAAAAGTCAACCAAACGTTATAAGGAAAGTTTCATTTAAATGAAAAATGTGCGTGTACGTTAGATAAGAGTTGACTCGACTCTCAATTTGTTCCCATTTTTCCTTGAGCTTAAACCATGGCTAGAATCAGGAGGGCAGGCATGGACTTACAACTAAGCAAGTACCTGGCAATTTTGTATTTAGGGAGAATGCTTAATTAAATAATACCTTGTTAATTTAAAGAAGAGGTTGACTCTTATAACGGTTTCATCGTTTAGAGACAGACCACGGTATTAACAATTAGGCATTTGAAGAGGAGTTGAACACCAGGTGAATTTTCCTTTTGTGCCTTTCATATTATAAAGTAGATTTTTTTTTTCTTGGGAAAGTAATTGGTGATTTTTTTCAATGTTTTAAAAATTGAGCTATATTCATCCAATTTTGTAGTGAAAACTTTAATTTAATCAATTTTTTAGTTCAGTTTTTAAGTTTTTGTTCAATTTAGTTTAATAATTTTTGTTATTAAAAATTGATTAATTAATTGGTTATTTTTTGTAAACTAATTATTTTTTATAAACTAAAATAAACCTATTAATTTTTATTTGGTAATTTTTTAATTAAACTTTAAAATTTTTTTATAGATGAGAATAGTGTTTTTCAATCATTTTTTAAAATTTTTAATTTTATTCAATCTTTAATTGATTTTTTAATGGTCTAATTCCGATTGAACCTTTAAATCTTAAAACTCTTATCTTCTCGATTTAAGTTTTAATCCAATTTTTAAAACATTATTAATAAAAATATTTGTGAAGTCCTGAGTCGAGGCATTCTTCTATAAACAAAATCCATAGGCCGAGGGTACGTAATTGTGAAGTCCAAAGTCTAAGGCATTCTCACAGAAACAAAATTTATAGCCCGATCCTCAGACATTCTCAACTTGCCATGGTTGCTAAAGATCGTTCTGCCATGGTTGCTCGAGATCGTTCATAACAAACTTTTCGACGTATACTTCTTGTCATATAAAGAAGGCCTGCTTCTTGATGAAAAGACACTACAATTTTTTTTCTGTTGAAAATTACAAAGTTCAAATTGTTGATGCCATTTTAATTTCCTTTGTCACAATTTATTGATTTTACTTCATTGATTCTTATCAGTTTTATACCGTTGTTATCATGGCAAGCATTTTGCTGAA
>JAOSBO010000002.1:32556946-32571091 GCA_027563915.1 Erythroxylum rotundifolium
GCAAGTTATTCAATGTTCTGGCTTGTCATCGCTCAACCATAGTTTTTAAAATGGATCCATATTCCAATGACAGACTACTGCAAATTAGGAAACTATTTAACTCTCTTGTTCTTGACTTTATTGTCTCATATGTATATCCTGTTCTACTTGTATAGAGATAGTGGAATTCTTTTATGAATTGAATTCTTTCTAGAAGTTTAAATTCTGGAATTACTACAGAATTGTTTCAAATCTTTTCTGACCCATTAACTAGATGGCATGAAAATCCATTGAACTACGTCTGTTTGGTTCTACTTTAAATTCTGGAATTACTGCAGAATTTTTGTTAAATTTTTTGTTCTACTTATGTTCTTCTGTTTTTGGTTTTTGCTTCCTAATTTTGGTTTCAATTTTTCTCGAATAAAAAGAAAAACTTGTTATATTGTTAATATCAATGCATTCATATTTTTATTATTTATAATAATTATATATTAAATAAAAATAAGAGAAAATTAATTTTATTAATTGATTAAGTAACTAATTTAATTTTAATATTTTGTACAATATTTAACACTAAATTATATATTTTTTATTAAAAATAAATAAGTAAATAAGTAAAACTTATATCAATTTTATCTACAAACTAATATTTATTTTATATAAGTATTTTATTTTTAAACCAATAATATTGTTAATAATTAAATATTTGATAGTTAAAGATTTTCAAACAGAAAACAGAAGTGGAAACCAAATAGGCCTTAGCTTCATTCAATTTTTGGACTCAAAGCTCAATCTTCATTTCTTACTTTGTTTGAAATTAGCTAATGCAGAATTTGTTGAGTTGCTGGACGGAACTTATAATTCATAAGACAATACAATAAAAGAAAATTCTTATGTTCTTTGTCTGTTATGCCTCAAAAAATCATGCTCATATTTTGTTCTTTTACTAGTAAGTTGAGATAATTATATTCCATTACAAAAGTGATGACTTCCTGCCATAGAAATTATTTTACAGTTGAAAATTGAAAGATAAACGAAGTCTATGATTTAGAGCATAAACTTGACATTTTTCAGATTTTAATCTTTTCTTTTTTCTGGTTTTTCTGTTTGGTTCAATTGTATGAGAGTTTGGTTATCTCCTTTGGTTTCAGAATTTGATAATCATTGGACCTACCTCTCTTCCTCCCTCATATAGGCCCTACGGCGAGTAATCAATTTGAGAAAATACAATGGACGTATTTCTTTTGTGCCTGCACCTGGCTTTGAGTCTTATGGGCATCCAACTAGCTACAGTGGCCAATCTGATGGGGAACAGGGTACATGCAACCCTAGCCAAGAGCACCCTGTTCAGATTCAGCATGGTTACCCTGGAGCTGATGTTAACTTGAAGAATCTGAGTTGGAGGACTTTCAGTGGGCCGTTTGTTTCAATCTGGCTTCACAATGTGCCTTGGGGTGGGGAGAGTACCATGGCTGCACCAGATGCAAAGGTTGGTATGACTTGTATTTCAGGTCCTCTAGATAAGTAGTTAATTGCCTGCTTTAAAAGATTGCGTATTACTTTATGGAAGAGACTTGGTTGAGGATTTCCTTATCGATAATTTGGCATAAAACTCCATTTTGGTTTTACATAAATAATTGCCTTCCCATTTGAACAATGCTAATCTAAGCTTCTTCCATGCAACTTCAACTTTCCTTTCATTAATCATCTTTTATATTGTGTTTGACTATTCAAACACTCTAGATTGTTGGTTCTCATTTCCTTAATTTGTTTGGACAATAATTCCTTCTATATGTGGGGACATCCATATTTATTTCTTGCAGTGTCATGGGGTAGTGGACTAGTAATGTGATGCCTGTGTATGCTAGTTTCCCTTTTAAATGAAGCACATGGCGCACTTAGTATTACATTTACTATTCTTAAACTTCTCCAATATGTATATTTCCTAAAGGAAGAAAGGCTCACACTATTTCTTCGGTTACTTTTATGGTTGATTCAGTTCTCAGATGGTTGCTTGGACTTAATCCTCATCAAGCAGTGCACGAAGTTATCCTTGATGTCTTTATTGACGAAAGTGAGCAACGGCGGACATATCAAATCACCAGATGTTTTGTATCTTAAGGTTAGTTAATCGAAATAAGCATTCTTTCTACCTTGGAATAAAATAAGCATCTTTGAATATCACCTTCTTTTTTTGGTTACAAATTCTGTCTTTTTGTCTTTATAATCAAACTAAGGATAGAGTAAAGTCCAGTAGTCTTAGATCGGTTATTTTCTTCTTTTCTCCAAAACAAATGAGAACTAGTATTTAGAAAAACATGATCTATATTGACTTTGTAATTGAATACTGATAGTTTTTATCTGGGTCATAGTTTTCAATCTTCTTTGGTCCAATTTAAGTTTGAAGGACATGAACTATTGAAGCAATTTGCTTTCCCTTGTTGTTTAAGTATCAAATACTTTTCTTAATGATTTTGAAATCGTGTCAAATGATGCTACCTATTTTTTCTAATCATTGATTATTTTGTTGTGCGACTAACAAAAGGTGAAAGCATTCATCTTGGATCCTGGTCAACGCACTAACGAGCCAGCTAAAGGAGGGATCATAGACGTAGATGGTGAGGTATTGGCCAGAGGAAGAGGGGCATATATGTGTGATAAGAAATCTCTGATGAACTATAGTAAGCTTGAAATAACAGTGGATCATGGATTAGCTACTCTGTTTTGTCCTCAGGCTTGAAATAACATTTATACTAAAATTATTAAATGGAATTCAGTCTTAATCAAAAACATTATATGCTCATTTGGGAATTTTCATAGAGTTATAAGTGGTGAATACTACTGATAATGAAGAGTTTTGTCTAGCTTTGCACAAGGATTCCATGAAAATGTTCCTATTAAAAGCATAACTAGGGGTGTCCCTTGGAATACTTCTAAATCGTTCCAAATGAATGAATGAGATATATATATATATAAAGTGAAGACCCGTGTAACTTATTTTATTAGATTTCATAAAAGCAGTTTATGGGAGAGTTGTCGGATGAGTATGAAACAGTGAATTTATTTTTGAGGTTGTTCTACTGTACTTCTTGTCAGAGGCTCTATGATTCAATCTTGACAGTTAATGGGATTTCTTGAAAGGAAAGAGGAGATACATACCTCTTATTAACTGCAGAGGTTTGGGCTAATGTTATTAATACTGTATTGGATTCGGTACCAAATCTAGTTCTTGTACGTTATAGTATCAGAACCGGCCAATATTAAGTACTACTTTGAGTAATTTCTTAAAAATTATAATAGTTTATAAATTTTAAAAAATTGCAAAATAGCCCCTCAATATATTATATTATACAATTTTTAACTTCATATCAACCTTGTTTCAAATAATAATAATAATAATAAATTTGAAATGGCAACTATATCTTTATTAATATTACTTTTTACATATTTTACGTATTAACAATAATTACGGTTAATATAAAAAAAGATAATTTATTATACATATATAAAACTAAGAATCATATAAAGTGCTTAAAATATTACAATCTACATCATATAGTAAATAATAATTATATCAAAATATCATATAATAAGAATAATATGAGTCCATAAATATTATAACAAGAATACTAGCTGAAGAATACAACAAGATAGAAGTAAAACCTGAAATGAAAGCACTTATAATTAAAAGTTTTATATTTATATTACATAAATAAAATTTATTTAAGTGAAATTAAAAGAAAAGAGAAAAAAAAGAAAATTTTGGATCTTCATTCAATGTCCTATTTGCTCAAATCGCAAGGTCTTTAATTTTTTATTTAGTATAAAATCTTCATTTTTAAGAGGAGTCTCATTATCACCATTATTTAAAATTGTTATATCAAATGATATGTAAATATTTTCACATCTAAGATTAACTTCCAAATCACTCTCATATATGAAACATGGTTCCTTATAAACTCAACCCGCCAAAAGATTGATATGGTTAAGAAAAATTGGAAATGTACAACTATTGTTCTCTTAAGAGTCTTAGTAAACAAATAAAAATTAATAGTTAAGGAATTGCATGAAATTATATTCAACTGAATAATGATAATAACATACATTTCTTAAATCTTTAAGTTGTATCGAAGACCAAATCATTCAATCTTTTGTGTTATAATTTATTTTTTGGAATAAAAAATTCAAATGCACTTTAATTCCTTTCACACCTCGTTACTCACACTTTAACTCAGAATTCAAATTATAAACTTTGCAATTCTAGAACACGAATTCTGAATTAATCCTACTAAGGAACTGTAAGATAACAAAATTAATCTTATAAACAAAACAAAGTGATGACTAATTTCAAACAAGTAATAAAAGTAAATAAATGTATACTTAAATTAAGTTTGTCTCTTTGACGAATTACAATAAGCATTACAAAACCATCACTGTCATTATTGTATGTCTCTATTTATGAGCTAAGGGATCTTACATCTTCTCATATGAAATAATTGTTGTGATAATAATATTTTTCCATTAACTTCAATTTTCTTTGTCAAACTTGGTCCAAAATAGACACTCAAATTAAAAAATGCATCAAGAAACAAAAGAGAATAAAGTTACTTTTCTTATCTCTTATTGATGGCTGCAAGATAAGGTGTATGTAAAGAAGACCTATTTTTCATATTAACCTCTCTAATATCATAAAAATAACACATTGTTACCTTCTTATTACTATTATTTAGACGAAAAACTTTTAACAAAAACTTGCAAACTTAGATGAAAATTTGACATTGAGACCATAATTCACGACCTTTAAGTATAATTTTGGAAACTTCCATTTCAGCATTAGATCTGACATATTGAGATGTAACTTACTTATCTCTTATAATTTTTTTTCCTTAGCTTCTTCTTCATTAGAAAAAAATAATAAAGTGATGAGAAGTTAGTCACAAACCTTGTCATGGTAGGACAACACACCTATTATTGGTGAAATTCTTTCTCATTAAATTCAAAACCCATGAATGATTATAGATGAACTTAGCCACATTTCTCGCTTTCTGCACAGTTTCACTAATGATAGGAAAGTATCTAGTATCTCTTATATATTTTTTAACTTCTGGTCAATATGATATATAGTACAAGAAGTCCAATAAAAAGAATTATATCTGCTTTGAAACCTTTTCCTTATTTCTTTATAAGTAAAATTATCATTAGTAATGAATTTTACAATATTTTTAACCCAAATTCATTTTTAACTTTAGCAAATAAACATAGTATCCTTTTTTCTTTTACAGGGCTAGATGCATCAATATAATTAAAAAAACATTGTCCCCTTAGCAGAATAAACTAAAAAAATTGATAATAGGTTTATGTATTCTATTTATCCAACCGTCATATATGATTGAACACTCATAAATTGCCCAAGCCATTTTTCTTTCATCTAGATTACTTTTTATTTAACCTACAGTGCTGCTTGGAAGATTACCTCTGTGGTCATTAATCGAAGGAGTTTTATATTATGGAATATTACAAGAAATAACATCTACTATAGGCTAGTAATGATAAGACTGACCAATATTAAATAATATATTATATCACACCACCATCTAGCTATTTCATATCTCCATTATGAGATACTTTTTAGATTGTAAGGCACTTCAAATCAAAGGTATTAGACACTTGTTTTTTTTCTTTTCTTCACATCATATGCATTAATCTTTTATTGTTAGGTAGGAATAACACTATCAACAATACCAATAACATCCTGACCATTGCAAAAAGAATTTGCACTACCAATTTAATACTTTATTCTTTACCTTCATTCTTTTTCACTTTGATACTCTTTAAGCAAAATTTTCTTATTCCATTTCACATTATGACTAACTTGTAATGATCCAAATTTTTGTTAAATGACTCATAATGGACCAATAAAGAGAAAAGCCTGTAAAAATATAAGTTGAGCTTAAGAAAGCTTAAGTTCATTTCTCACTTAAACTTTTTTTCCTATAGGTTACTATTCACTCCCAAATGCTGACACTTATAACTTCACCATCTGATGACCATTTCCGACTACCTAGGGCTCTATGGAAAGCTATCGGGACCTTCAACAAAACCTACAAACTTGTTTCTTAAAAAATGACCTGGATTTGGAATAACCATGTTTGGAAGTTTTGGTTTATTTTGGTAAGTCACTGAGCTCCTTTCTTAGTCATTTTTTGGTGAAACTAACACCACCATCATGTCTAACAGTCCTAAAAATGTAGGAAATGATGGAAATCCAACATCAATCAACCCATTTTTCCGGTGAACGGAAATGGATCACCTTTGAGCTGTAAACCTTCAATTCTCACAAACTGGGAGGAGTTTCGATACGAGACTAGTGTCATTGGATTCCTAGAGGTAAGCTTGTCATTTATAGGTAGGTGGTGAAGATCACTGCCCCTCCGGTGCCGGTGCGTGTACCTATGCTCTAGTGACGATGGTGATTTTCCAACCAGCTTAGAAATGGTCAAAAATAATTTTAAAAAATTCCAAATATTATGTAGATCAATTTTCATAAAAGATGTATTGAAATTCTTCATATTTTGAGATAAAAATTTTAAAAAAGGTTATGTTCTTATAGAAATGTATGAAACTGATTAAATTGAATTATTCTCGATTAGAATTGAGAATATCTTGATGTATTGAGTCTAAATAAGGGTGTATGGGTTAGAAATTGGTATAGTTAAATTATGATTGGATTTATATGACTTTTTGCGATGTAAATGTGGGCTCAATTAGGCATGGACATGTGGTTTGGAGGCCTGAATTGAGTTGTGATTCCTGGTGGTCATAGATGTGTCTTTTCCTTATAGGAATTACCTTTTTCTTGAAATAGGGATGTTCAGTTTATAAGGAAACTTAGCCAAAATTTTCAGTAGGCTCCCATAAAACGTGACCTCATCGTTTTTAAATACAAAATATAGCTCTTTAATATTAAGTCATGGTTTTTTTCTTGGAGTGTCTAAAATTAGTTTAAGTTTTGAATCCTAAGGGTCATTTCAACTTTTCTTTCTATAGATCAACCAGAAGTTGAACCCTCCACTTCAAGACTTTAGGATTGGCATGAAGGAGCGTATTCTACTTGTGAGTTAATATTCATGGTTATGAACATGCATTAGAATTTCATATTCATCACGGAAATCACCATCATTTTCATATGCACGCATGACATTCATAATCACCATCATTTTCATATTCATACATGGCATTCATACATATGGATTGACACATGTATACATATTTTTGTTGTGCAATTTTGTGCTTATCTTGTTATGTGATAATATGGAGGATTGTTATAGTATGAGTTACCTGGAGGGTGTCCTTAGGTTGTGAGCATAGTGAGTCATTAGCCGGGTATAGATTTGGGATAATATTGAGTCTATTGATTTAGGATATGACACGGCTGAGATGGTTCGGTTGAGTTTGCTCTCGGATGCCAACCTATATATGGTACATGAGAGGTAGCATGATTGTGGCAATTTGTTCGAGCTTACTCTTAGATGGCAATCATGTTATAGTGAGGTTGTGGCAATTCGATCAAGTATAGCTCTCGGACGACAGTCTACTACATTTGACCAAGTGACTCGTGTGGAACAAGAGAGGCCCTATGACTATAATCTATGGGTAAGGGGTTTGTCATAAAGTCGTTTGTCAGTGCTCCAATATTATTTGTGCTTGTGATGATTATGTGATATGATATTATTATGGTAAATGCATGCATGTTTATGAAAAGAATCATTATGTTATGAAATTGTATGACGGATGTAATACATTATAAATATATACATATATATGTATCATTTGAAATCCTTAGGACAGCATAGCATAACCATAATATTAATTCACTCAACAAGGTCTGACTCCCCTCAATTATTTTTCAGCATCTTCTTTTCAAATCTCTTTTAACAGGGTACTTTGTCAGTCTTCTTCCTCTCCGGTGATTCGACGTATGTTTGTTGGTGACCTTTGACTCTAGAGCCATAGTATTCTTTTATATATTAGATTTCCCTTGTATTAACTATCTTAATATTATAGCACGTTGAGTATTGTATATTGTTAGAACTATTTGATTATTATCAGTATGAGTTTAATCATTTTGAACTCTCATCTTTATTATGAATATAGGAAGTTGATGGCATTTTAGGCTTGCTAAGGGTCTAGTAAACCTTAAGTTTACTGTTCCTTTAGCACTGGACACAATCCAAGATTGGGAAGTGACAAAGTTGGTATCAGAGCTTTAGGTTTAAATTTGAGTTGCTAGGTTGATAAGAATTGATTTAAATTTCTCTTTAAACTATTGGGATGTTAGGAACACGTTTTTTTAAAAACATTGTCTTTATTTTTTCGTAGTACTGCTACAACTTTTATCATATGTAAAGACTTTCCTTATTCTTTAATCATAAGGAGAAAAGAAGGATGTTAGAGCTTATGATTCTCATTTCCAATCTTTTCTTCTTCTTCTTTCTTTTCTTTTTAATGAACTACTTAGAACCCTTGCCAACTCCAGGAGACTAAATTTGAAGATGCTAATTGCCCTTCTTTGTGAATTCAATGAGGCAACACCTAGTATGTGTTTTATGCTAACGATGATAACTTTTACAATGGATACTCTGTAAAATATGTGCAGTCTATATAACCCAAAATAGATTTTAAAAATGAGTTTGATGTAACTTGAGTCATTTTCTAGTAATTGTTTCTTTTAGTTTTTAAAAGGGGATGAATTCTTTCAGTGCTATTGGGCATTCATCTAGCAATTTTGGGAGATCATAACTCGATGCTAGAACTATTGCTCAACCCACCCTGGCTGCAAAGTTTTGTGAAGATTTTAAAGACTTAATAGTTCATTTGATTACTCAAGCTCAGTACGAATTACCAATTCAGTTGGTAAAGATCAATAGTCCAAGTATGACAAAGTGACCACTGCTTATCTTCATCACATTCAAAAAGGAAAGCTTATGTATCCTTTTAGATGTTCGCTGGCCTTAGACAAGAAAACTTTAAAGATAATTGCATACAGTGAAAATGCACTTAAAATTTTGACCATTGAGTGCCTTTGTCTTGTAAAAACCTTGAATTTTGGGGAGGTTACGCTTGTTAATCCTATTTTAGTTAATTGTAAGACATTTAGAAAGTTTTTTTTAAATGCAATCCTCATTCGAGTAACTGGTAGCTTGATTGTGGACTTCGAACTTGTGAAGCCTTATGATGTCACCATGACAACTGCTAGGGCATTACACTTCTACAAGTTTGCAACCAAATCAATTACCAGATTGCAGTGTTTACCTAATGGAAGCTTATAAAGGCTTTGTGACACTATGGTTTAGGAGTTTTCTAATCTCGCTAGCTACTTTAGGGTGAAGACTTATAAGTTTCATGACAATGACCACAAGGAAGTTATTTTTGAAATAACTACGCCTAGTTTGGAGTTCTATTTGGGTCTACGTTATCTAGTTAGTGATATTCCCCAAGTTGCACATCTTTTATTTATGAAGAATAAGGTTTGAATGATTGCTGATTGTCATGTAAAACATGTCAAGGTGCTTCAAGACGAGAAGCTTCACTTTGATCTGGCCTTATATGGAACACTATGAGCCCTGCACAATTGCCACTCGCAATATATCCAGAATATGAATACAATTGCTTTACTAGTTATGGCAGTTGTAATCAATGATCGAGATGAAGATTTAGATGGCCCCAACTATATGCATACATCGAAAATAAAGAGATTTTGAGGTGTAATAGTATGCTATAACACTAGTTCGAGGTTCATTTCTTTTCTGATGAGGTGTGCTTACGAATTTCTAACTTAAGTATTTGCTATCATGTCAACATCTGAAAATAGAAAATTAAATTGTTTAGATAAACATCTTGCAAACTCAGGAAATGTTATGTGATATTATAATGCGTGATGCCCTATTGGATATTATTACTTGGCGCCCAAACATAATGGATCTTATGAAATGTGATGGTGTTGCACTATTGTACAAGAATAAGATATAGGGGTCGGGAATAATTCCAAGTGATTTCTAGATACGAGATATAGCTACATAGCTCTTTGAGTGCCATATTGATTAGTGTAAATAGCTTGGCCGGATATCCAGGTGCTCCGGCTATAACTGATATGGTATGTGGCATGACAATTACAAGAATAAGTTCTTAGGATATAGTATTTTGGTTTCGGTCTCAAACTATTTAAAATTTTTTTTGATAGGTTGGTGTAAAACACGAACCAGATGAGAAAGATAACATTAGGAAGATGCATCGAAATCATCCTTCAAGGCTTTTTCTCGAAGTTGTCAAGATAAGTAGTCTGCCTTGGAAGGACTTTGAAATGGATGCAATTCATTCTCTATAATTGATACTAAAAAATGCATTAAAAGATATAGAAATTGTGCATTCAGACACCAAAATAATTCATTCACAATTTAGTGGCTTAAAGGTTGAAGGGATGTAGCAACTAGAAGCAGTGACAAATGAAATGGTTCAATTAATTTAAACAACTATAGTTCTAATATTTGTGATTGATGTTAATGGCCTTATTAAGGGGTGGAATGTAAAGTTGCTGAGATGACATATATCGTTATTGATAAAACAGTTAGGAAGCATCTGCTGACACTTGTTAAAGATTCTTCTATTGATAAAGTCAGATATGTTGTTCTTGGCATTTTAGGGAAAAGAGGAACAAAATATAGAATTCAAGATCAAAACACAAGGGTCCAAGATCGATAGTGGCCCTATCAGCATAGTTGTTAATGCTTGTGTAAACAATGACCATTAAGACAATATGGTAGCGATGTGTTTTGTTTCTCAGGGTATCACTAGGCAAAAGATAGTTATGGACAAGTTCACCTAAGTAAAAGGTGATTACAAATCAATTTTATAAAGCCCAAACCCCCTGATCCCCCTAATATTTGGGACAGATGAATTTGGTTCGTGTTCTGAGTGGAATTCAGCTATGACCAAGTTTACTAGTTAGAAATGAGGAGGAGTAATAAATAAAATTCTTTTGGGAGGGGTTTTCAAGACCAATATGGCATGTCATCTTAAGAATCAAGATGTCTTTATAACCTAGGTATTGTACTTAATAGTGCCATTACTACCTAGGAACATGAAAAGATCAAAATTGGATTCTTTTCTAGGAGCAGCACGTATGTAGAATGCTTGCCATGCATAGGGAAAAAAAGGATAGTAAAGGTGCAATCATTGGGGTATTCTGCTTTCTGTAGCTTCCAAAACAAAAGTTGTAGCAAGCACTTCACTTTCAGCAATTAACAAAGCAGATTGTTGTGAAAAGATTAAAAGCATTCTCTTATATAAAAGGATAGGTCCATAATCCTCTAGCTAGCATTATATTTTCTAGAAAAATGATAGAAGGTACAGAGTTGGAAGCAGAATGAAACAACTCTTATATACTATTGCCTAGTGCCAGCAACAACTTAGTAAGATTCTTGATGATTATGATATTCATAATATTGTTGAAGGGTGTGATTATCTTCTCTCCATTGAAAACTATATTTTTAGAAATTATGCAATTCTAGGAGGTACTAGTTGACTAAATACTTCCATGGTAGTTTTTAGTTCACAATTCCAAATGAGAAAGATCCATTGAATGTTCAATGGAATTGCTTACAGAGTTTGCATTTTACCTTTTTATCTTGGAATATGATTATTATGGATTTTGTGACTAGTTGCCTCATACTAATATTGGATATAATGATATATGGGTGATTATGGATAGATTAACAAATTCTTCATACTTCTTACCTATCAAGAAGACTTTAAGGAAGCAAAAACAAAGGTATGGGCATGTTGAGTTTTCATTAAATTCTAGAAGTAGAAAAAAAATCTAGAAATTAAACAAGTTTTTAAGAAGCTTTATAACAAAGGTGGAGGTGTGTATGATGAATTTTCCAAAAACCCTAAATAATTATGCACTAATCAACAATAAGAAAATCCAAAAAACAAGTTTCTAAAATTTAAACTTATCAAATCAATAATAATAAAGCAATTATAATAAAGTTAAATAATTAAAGACATTGATACCACTATTGAAAAACTAACTATGATCAAATCATAGGCATAATGGAAAAATAATTTTCACAATTTCCTGATTAGATTTTTGTAATTGAATAACTTAAAAATATGAATCATATATAAAAGAATTGAATCGTACTTGATTCAAATTCCTACAAAATTATCCTTTTGTGTTGTTAACCACAAGTTGTTTACATGTTTAGCCTTTAACGATATCTACACAATAGAAAAAGGAACCCAAACTATTAGAGGGGAAAAGACATAAGTATTAGCTCCTTAATGTTTTTTCCTATTTATAGAAAAAGTTAATAGGGTTTCTTTCTAATTAAATTAAACTTCCTAATTATAATTAAACTCTAACTGTAACTCTAACTCTAATTATAACTTAATTTTAATAAAATCAAATATCAAATATTTAATTCCTAAAATTGCTTAAACTTTATAATTAAGTCTAAATTAATTTTAATTTAAAAAATTCTTTATTTGTGACCTATTAGGTTTATAATATGTTGACAATAATTATAAAGTATAAGTATAATTAACAATTAGAATTAGATAAATTAAAAATTTTTTAATTTATTTTCATTGTCTAATCAAAAAATTATAATCATAGATCAAGATTGATATCTAGCAATATATTGTGACCACTCAAATATGTTTGATTTAATCTATTTACGCATAGTTATAATGTATGATTTAATTCTTGCATCATTTAATGTTCCAATTGGAGATAGACTACGAAATTAGTGTTTATTCTTTTAAATCCAATTATATTCATTCTTGCTTATTAGTAACTAATTTATAATTAATATTTGAAAAAACCTTTTTTAAAATCTCTATTCACTCTAGTTAGAGAATTCCTTTGTAACACCCCGTGTTAGGGGTTAGAATATTGACAAATTTCAATGCATTGTATGCTTTGCATATTTGAGTATTTATTTATATGTGCATAGGTATTTTTAACACATGCAAATATTTGTACATGTATTCATTGACATTTTTCGGGTATAAGAGAATTTTTTAAAATGTGATTAAAGTGTGAATTTTGGATTATTAAATTGGTGTGTATTAAAATAAATTATGCATTTTTGGAGACATTTAGGATATTTAGGAAATCTATTGAATATTTGAGGTAATTTAGATTAAGAAAAATAAAGAAATTAAGAGACAAATTATGGAGTGACAAATGGATCTATTATGGAATGACATGTGGACCTATAACTAAGAGGCACTGGGTAACTTATCTAGGGGACAAGAGGAAGACATGCAAAGGAGACAAGAGTTAAAGAACACCATCTTGCACATTTTTGTCTATTGGCCTTTGGATAATCTATCAAGGTTACACCTTGAGAAGTCTTTTGTCATTAGAGGTTTTTGATTGTTGCAAAATCACTGGTTCATCCAACACCGAAATCTCTTGTTCGCTCTCCAAATTTCTGGAATTTTGCTGAAGAGAGAGAAGCTTAATCAAGTATTTGTTATGATAGTGTAAATGATTTCTGTTGAGGTTTTAATGTTTGTAATTGGATACATGTGTAAATGGAGAACATTTTCATGCTTGTGGATTGCTGCATGCGTAAATGGTGTTGATGCATATGTGGGTGGTGATGGAAGAAGAAGATTCAGAGATATGAATAACTAGATGAAAGTTTGAAGTGAGCTGGAGTATGAGATATGCAGAATTTTACTAAATATACGTCTGTATTTAGGGCATAACTTGATCTGTGAATATCCAAATTGGATTAAATTTGATTTAGAGTAAACTAGAAACATAGAAATACATTGTTCATGAAGGAATCAAATTCAAAATATGTCCTTAACCCTGCGTATGGTTGCTGTCCTCATGGATGAGGACAGATGACAGGGACAGAAAAATCCTGTCTCCGACCTGTTTGTTTGCTGTCCCCACCAAACTCCGGATGACAGAGACATAAAATTTTTGTTCCTTCCAAAACCAGAGGACAAGAATGCAGAGACGGAGACAAAATCAAAAGACATAGGTGAAATGTCAGAAATGCCCTTCCTTTAAAACCTAAAACAAAACATAATTTAATTACAATATAATGTAATGTAATTAAATAATCAAAATAATTTAATTAATTA
>JAOSBO010000002.1:32625086-32635993 GCA_027563915.1 Erythroxylum rotundifolium
TAAACATATACATAATAACACTCATTCAAGTTCATTTAATATTTCTAAATTCCACTTAAAAATCGGGGTCCAACACAGAGGACAATGGAGAAGCTTGTAGACATAAGCAGGAGGAGGTACTGTTGCTGATAAAAACTAGCAAAGGTTATTAGCCAAGCCAAAATTTGTGAGTTCTAAAGTTAAAAGTGCAAAGGCTACTAGCAACAAGGAGATTGATGAACATAGGGCCAAAGGTTTATGTTTTTAGTGTGATGATAAATTTACTCCAAGAGAAAAATGGAAAAAAACATTAATTCCATATGTATGTAAAGGGCAAACTCTGCACAAGGCTCTGTGCTTCATGAGGATCGGATAAGGGTCGTCAATTGTAATTAGAGATGTATGTATATTGTTAGGGAAAATGATGAAGATGTTCAAGAGGATGAAGAAGAATTTACAAACTCTTCTTATGTTATATCAATGTAGGTCATGACAGGTATGAATGAGGTTAATTATAAGCAGACAAAGTGAAGGGCATTTTTAATGGAAAAATAATACAAATATTAGTAGATGAAGGAAGTATATACAAATTTATTAATGAGTTGTTAATTAAAAAAGAATAAGGAAACATAGATAATATTAAATTGGTTATGATTATAGTTGGTGGAGGACTAAAAATTTGGTGTACTCAAGTTTATAAGAAAATGTAGTGGGTAATTAATGGTCATTCTTTTCGTTTCGATGCATTGATCGTTAAGATTGGAGCAATGACAAAGTTTTGGGGGTATAATGGTTGAGCACTTTAAATGATGTTGTGTTCAACTTTAAATAAGGTACTATATTGTTTAATTAGAGGGGTAAGCAACTGAAATTGTGTGCCAATTCAAAAGAAAAAAAATAGATGGATGATAAGTGAGCAAACATATAAAAAGAAAAAAAATGTGATATTGTATGACAATTTTTACCACTGAGTCAAGAAGAATCGAATAAATGGGGACAATCATGTAAGATTGAGTATGGCTGAGATGAGTGAAGATAAGTTATACATGTCAAAGGATCAAGAATTACTGTAAAAATATTGCAATAATATGCAAATGTCTCTGAAGAACCAGTAGGATTACACCAAAAACTAAGCATGATCATCACACATTATTGAAAGAAGGATTTGAGGTTATGAATAAGAGACCATATCGATATATGGGAATAAAGAAATGGTCATTAAAGAATTGTTACATGATGTGTTGAAGTAAGGAATCATTCAAGAAAGTGTCAACCCATTTTCATCACTAGTGGTATTAGAAAAAAATAAATGACAACACTTGGAGATTAGCCCATTTTCATCACTAGTGATACTAAGAAAAACAAAACAACACTTGGAGATTATATGTTGATTATAGGGCTCTTAATCACTGCACTATTAAAGATAAATTTCCTATTTCACTTATAGAAGAACTTATGGATGAGTTAGAAGGAGCTAGTTACTTTTTCAAGTTGAACTTAAGGGTTGGTTATCATCAAATTAGGTTGTTTGAAGGGATGTACAAAAGATAACTTTTAGAACTTATAAAGGTCAATATAAGTTCTTATTTATGCATTTTGTTAACCAATGCTCCAACAACTTTTTAGATCCTTATGAACTCTATTGTCGAGCCATATTTGAGTAAATTTGTATTGGTGTCTTTTTATGATATATTTGTCTACAACTCCTCTTTTCAACAACATTTATCTCATCTTTAAAAAGTGTTGCATATTTTACAAGAACAACAATTATTTGTGAAGAGGGGAAACTGTTCTTTTGGGGCAATTACTGTAGATTATCTTGTTAATTTTATTTCTAGAGATAAAATTTCTAAAGAATCGAGGTAAATTGAAGCTGTTCAATAATGACCCCAACAAAAAATGCTTAAGTAGCTTCGAGGACTTTTTAGTTTAGCAGGATATTATAAATGTTTTATCAAAGGCTATGGTGAATTAAGTAAGCCTTTGATAGAATTGTTGAAGAGAAACACTTTTAAGTCGGAAACTAAGGTAGGAGATGCTTTTCAGAAAATAAAATTGGCTCTAACTTTTACTCTCATTCTTGCATTACCAAAATTTGAGTAGATGTTTATTATGGAATCTAATGCTTTAGGAAATCGATTAGGAGTCATTTTAATGTAGTACAAACATCCACTAGTTAATATGAGTAGAAGTTCATCTAAATATCGTACCTATCAACCTATGAAAAGGAAGTACTGACTTCCATAATGGCAATTCATCACTGGTCAAATTACTTGACTAGTAGATGCTTTGTGATACAAATGGATTATAGGAGTTTAAAGTACTTGCTCGAACAAAAAAATCACCACTTCATTTCAGCAAATGCGGTTGCCTAAATTTTTAGGCTTTGATTTCAAGATCAAATAAAAGAAAGGGGTTAAGAACAAAGTAGCAAATGGTTTATCTCAAGTTGAAAGTGTTGAATTATATTCACTTCTAGTATCTTCAATTCAGAGTGAACTTCTTAGTGGACTGAAACAAAGTTGAAGGAGGGGGATTCCAAGGTTATGATGCTAATTAAACAATTTGAAATAGGTCAGAAGATCAATACTCCTTATATTTGGAGTAAGGAATTGTTGTGTTGGAAGAACTGATTAGTAGTGGGGATGATATGGCATTAAGACAGAAAATCATTTCTTTGTTTTATAATCCTACAGTTTGAGGGGATTATGGTTTTTTGGTGACTTAGAGAAGAGTATATTCCTATTTTGATTGGAAATGGAAGCAAGTGGACATACACAATTTTGTTCAAAAATGTACTATCTGTCAAATGAATAAATACGAACCAATTCTTCTACCCCGTAAGCTATATAACCTTTGTCTTTTCTAAATAGGCATGAACGAATATAAGCTTGGACTTTATTGGAGGTTTTCTAAGTTAGATGGCTACATAGTTATTTTTCTGCAGTGGATAGATTTATAAAGTATGCCTATTTCATGCCCTTAACGCATCCTCACACTATGACAAAAATTACTTCTATTTGCATGCAAATTGTTTATAAATTATCTGGTATAGCAACTAATATTATTAATGACTTTGAACTATTGTCTTGAGTAAATTTTGGCTGGAGTTCTTTCACTTTGATAGATGCATATTTCATCATATTTATGTGCCCATATTTGTTTGTATTTTTCTTGATATTTTATACTTACATTGTATAATTGGTACTATTTTCTCTAAGAGCATTTATAGGTTATGATTACCCTTATGGACTAAACAAATAAGAATTCTAAGGAAAATGTGGTATAAAATAAATATTTGAAGCAAAGAAGGGATACACGATGTGTATATAGCCGTGTAAGTCTCTCAGGTCATGTAGATTCATGAATTCTAGGGATTTTTCTATATACACAGTCTAGTACATGACTATATATCAGACTATGTATCTCCCAAAAATACTAAAATTTACTATAAAAAATGTAAGCAGAGACAAAATCAAGGATAGACTTTTAAAGACATTTTAAAACAATTCCAGATGTAAAGATCGTTCAGAAGGGGCAATTTTGATCCAGAGAAGTAGAAAACATAAAGAAATCATCGACAAATATAGTAGAAACCTCTTTCTTGCAAGAACATTTGATAGGAGATAAAGGGAGAATTAAAATTATGAACGCTTTGTTTTTTATTAAATTTTCTTTTAGTTTAAGTTAGATTTCATTTTCTATCATATATAACTAAACATCTTTAGTGTTTAGGTGAGATGAACCCTAGTTTGTGTTACAACATGTTTTTATTTTATTTAATGCAATTCTTTTGATTGATATATTGTGATCAATTATGTGTTTAATATATGTTTTAATAGATTCAAAATGTTAGTGCATAATCTAATTTCATAACATAAAGATTGAGAAATCCTATGTATAAATAGATCTATCATAATTGAAAGAAGTTGATTATAAACCTAGAGATAAGTTGACATAAATCCTCTAGATTAAGGTCAAACATAATGACATAATTCACAAATCAGTAAAGCAATCTTAGTACCTTTAACCTGAGTAATATCAGCTGATAATTACAAGATTATTTATTAATAGTCTCAAGTGAGTTATTAGTATACAATGGGAATTTCCATGGTCCAATCATTAATGAAACAATTGTATAATAAAAGGTCAATTATTTATTATTTTTAAGTGATTTCTTTATTTTTTGCTCAATTTTATTTCCTATTTATTTTAATTCTTTAAATTTTATTTTCTTTATTAAAAATCAAAATAAATTCGTAGGTTGGATGATAAAATAATGATAATTACTAGTATTCATTATCTTCGTGGAATTCAACCTATACTTGCTTGTGCTAGCTTCAGCTATGTTGTGCACTTATGTATAATAAATATTGACAAAATAAAATTAGTCAATCAAATTTTTAGCGCCGCTGTCGAGGATAGTAATATTAGGAACACCTGGATGCTATTACTCTAGTCATTATTTTATGTTTTTATTTCATTTGTTTTATTTTTATTGTATTGGTAGCGCTTTATAGCACTATACAAAATAACTAAAATTAAACTATAACTAGTGATAAGTCTAGGTCGATCTCACAGAAAGTATGTGTAAAGCTTTCAAAATGAAAATAATTGGTGTTTAGGATATTTGGGGGGTTTTGTTGGTTTTTGAATAATAAAATAAAATAAAATAAAACTGATGATTGCAAATTAAAACAAACAATCAAAAAGTGATAAAAATAATGAATGCATTAGGGATTCAATTTTTGGTTCAATCTTGACCTACACATGAATGAGCATGTATTCTTTTTTCTTTTGAGCTCTTTCTCCGTTTCTTCTTCACAAGCAATCCCTTGAGTAGTCCTCTCAAGATTCTCAAGCTCCTTTCTACTCTATAAGGTACTTGCGCTAACATTCCTTGGGTAGACCTCGGGTTGAAATTATTGCTTCTCTTCACTTTGTGATTCTAGATGGTTGATAGCTCCCATCATGTCACCCATCTAACTTACCAAGGACGAGAATTGAGATACTGCATCTTGCTAGAACCATTTTACATCTTGATGAAATTATAGAGTATTAGCGGCAATAACATTAACTAAATCTTCCAGAGATGTATCTAAGTTTTGTTGGCTCTCTAAATTTTGGACACTAGTCCTTGTATCTTGAGAGAATTGCCTTAGATCCTGTGGAAAATGTAAAGTATTAGTGGAAATAACAATAACTAAATCTTCCATAGATGAACATGAGTTGGAATAAGAGGCTTCTGGTCTATATGAGAATTGCTATGTATCCTACAACCTATATAGGAAATAGTCTTACTGGCTATCCACTCCATAATTAGAGTTCGTATGATCACTCTAAGCTTAGTTATAGGATTGGGAATATGGGTTATGGGAAAAATTTCCACCAAAAGCATTGATAATATCCAGCAGTGATATACTCCCTTCCATGTGTCCTTTTTACACACAAACACTAAACAAAAAGTGAAAAGTTCAAGAAATATCTAAAAAAGTAATTATAAACAAATATGTACAAAACACCAATTAAAATCAAGAATAAAAACTAAACATCACACTCTCTAAAAAAGGTGCCAAAATTGGTAGTGCTTTGTAATACTATATAAAATAACTAAACTTAAAACTATAATTAGTGATAAGTCTAGTAAGTGTAAAGCTTTTAAAATAAAAATGGTTTTTGAATAATAAAATAAAATAAAATAAAACTTGAAAAAGAAAATTAAAGCAAACAATCGAAAAGTGATAAAAATTATGAATATGAAAGGAATTTTATTTTCAGTTCAATCTTAATCTACACACAAATAAGCATATTTCATTGTTTTGTTACTCTTATACCTCTCCTAGCAACTATTGATCATAGGTTTACAAACTTTATTAATCTCAATTTTTCCTTGGGTCGTGTTTAATTAAAATAAGCTTTTTAATTAAGCCTAGTTATTGAACAACCTAGAATGAGCTCTCTAGATTTAATCTGACAATTGCATTACAAATAAGGAAAACAAACCAATCTAGGCAACAACTATATAAGCTCAGATCATTTAACCTGTGTTACATTATCCCTAACGACTCAATTTCATTAGTTTCCACAAATGAATCCAAACACAATGATTACATTCTGTATTGATGACTCTAGCAATGAGAATAAAAATCATCCATACATGAATACCCAAATCAATTAAGCAAAGGATAACCTAAACAATCCCTAAAGAGAGAAAGACACATCAATTTCACCTTTAAACCAGGTTGGGGAAGCTTAGCCCTCCGTGGGTCTCCAAAAGATGTCAAACTCGTGAAGATACACAATTGGATACATGATCATGTATCAAATCATGTAAGTCCAAAAATGTCTTCTGAATGTTTACACGATCGTATAAGTAAATACATGGTTGTGTATCTTCTAATTCTTGTTGAAATTTTGTGCTTCTTGTAATTTTTTGTCCAATCCTCAACCTAATCTATTTCCTTCTTGTTCCACAAGGGTAATTGAAAATGTTGTCTCAAGTAGTGTGCTCTTAACCAATTTTAGCTCTTATGCTTCCAAACTATACCTAAAATCAAATATGAACTGAAATGAGTATCTTAAGCATTTCACAACAATAATCACTAAGTGTTAAGAAGTGAATGTATAAACAATCAAACATACATCATGTATCTTGTTAATTTTTCACTTATTCATTTAATTATCTTTTGAACTTCTCCACATTGACAGGGGTTTCTGGTTTATTTTAAGGATTGAGATTTAACATCATCACCATAACTCATAATGGAAGGATGGAGCAAACAATACTCTTATAGGAGCTACGGTGTGCCTTCGCAATATGTAACATCACCATATGAGAAATAGAGGCTTCCTCATATGTTTCTAAAGGCTCAACTGAAATCTATGTCGTGTTACTACATTTGTGGGAGTAACAATTACAATCATAAATGTAGAGCACCAACCTATACATGGGAGAAACTAGGCATGCATAATCAACCTCAAGATGCAACATACTAGAATAGTTACAATTCAAAATGAAATAACTTTTACACTTATGGATGGAAAGATTTTGCTTTAGCTGAATGTTTATAGTACCAAGCACCTTAACTTAAGGACCTAACTCTGGAAGATATGATGGTCAGTTTTATCCAAAAGTCAATCATAAGGTGTCAGGAAATAGAGGCTTGTATACAAAATATAATCAATCTTATCGACCAATTGGAAAAGATAACATCTAATGAGATTCTTGGAAATTTGCCTAGTCCTACTAAAATAGATGTTAGAGAATTTAGAATGGAAATCAACCTTATGAGTGGAAATGAGCTCCTAAAAGAAGAAGAAGAAGAAGAAAACATTGCAAATAAAATAATGGAATGCCTTGTTGTACTTAAAGCTAGTTGAAAAGAGTTTCTTCCCTTGAATATCTTGAGCACAACAAATAATACTATTTGAGCCTATCAACACAGCAGGGTGAAGAGAAGATGAAGGTTGGCTTCATGGATGAAGCAACATTCCAAGAAGATGAGGAGGTAACTGTTGCCATTGTAGAGGAGGATGAAGATATGAAAGAAGTAGCAAACTTAGAGAAAGAGGAAGTCTCCATTTAGGAAGAGGAATTAGAGGAGTGGAAAATGATAATTGAAGAAGAAGCCTAAAATTCTTTATCCAGGAAGAGAAAGAAGAAGAGTGGGCAAAAGGTAGTTAAGGAAGAACTGGTGGAGGAACCACATAAGGAAACTACTAATGAGTCATTGGTAGTCACCTTGAGTACAAAGGGTTCCCACTTTGTCAAAGACAGACAGTTTGAATCAGTCGATGATTTAGGGAGTTTCATTATCCCTCATTTTATAAGCAATTTGTCATTGAAAATAGCATTAATGCAATCGCTAGGATTTATTAATTTGATAAATTATGCTCTTATGATTATCTTACAATAGTTGCCTTACTTAATCACTAGGATTTATTAATTTGATAAATTATGCTTTTATGATTATCTTACAATGCTCTTATGATTGACTTACTTATATGTTATTAAACTGCGTTATGGAAAAATGGGTGGAAGCAAGCAATTGATCATAAACCTAGGAGGACGATAACATGTAAGATACATAGTGCTAACGACATTAAGCAAGCGTTGTATAGAAGGCAAACCATAAATTAGGATAAGTTTTATTTTACATTTTATGTTATTTATATTTTCATATTTATTTTCTTTATTTTTATTTTTATTTTTATTTCTTGTTATCTTTTATCCCTTTCCCTTCATTTTCTGTAAGGATATAGTCAAATATTGGATGGATCAGAATTCAAAAAATTGTCATACTCAGGAAAGTACCACCACACTTTCTAATTTATTATATATATTGTGTACATTGAGGACTATGTACAACTTTAAGTGTGGGGAAGGGGTTAAGGAATTTTTTAATGATTTCTTTAAGCTTAATTTAATCTTGGTTATAAAATTTTATGAACTGATATCATGACTTAGTTGAAATCTGTCCATCAATACTTTACTTCATTGTTGAATATTGATTTCAATTAGCATGTAAAAGGATGATAGTTAGAATAAAACTAATTTTATAAGTTATATTTTTAGTATTCATTGATATAATCAAATTGAATAGAATTTCATATTATTTACATAAATATATACCCACCATTTTTGTAAGCTTTTGAGTATAAGAGCAATATTTTCAAAATTTTAAAGCTTTTTTATTTCTTTCATGTGTGTTATCGTGGATAGTTGAAAAATTTTAGAACTTGCTTTTATTATACATATTTAGATTATATTTGTTAAATTAGAATCATTAAAGTGACAAAAGCATTTAGATTCGACAATATTTTTAGCCTATTTTTTTGATAATTACCTTAAAATTATCCTTTAGAAATAACTAAGTTGAGCTTTAGCCTTTTTCATTGTTTATACCCAAATATTAACCTTTATCCTATTTTTCTTTGAAGCTTTTTTATTTTTTGTACCTTGAATATTATTTACATTATGTGCTTGTTTGAAACCTTAAAGTCTTAAAAGATCCATTATTTCTTTAATTGTGGTATTGAATGCTCAAAATTTTTTTGATTGATTAAAAAAAGAGTATGGAAAAGAAAAGAAAAGAATATATAGTACCATTGGTTTTATAATGAAAGTACCTATGTACATTGTAAACAAGTTTCTTATAAGGACTTTTTAGTAAATATCCTTCAATTTTATTACTTTATTTTCCCATCCATACTGTACCTAAGCTCTGATACAAATTGTGTTAAGACCTTTTGAATTTTGTTTCTAGTTTTTTATAAGTGGTGGAGAAGTGATAATATTGCAAGCATATGGTACAAGGTCTACTATGCATTGATTTGAGAGTTTGATACTTTTCACATTAAACACTTGAATGCACTGAGTGAAATCTTGGTGATGGTGTAAAGGTTTATGCTTTTGATTTCAATGCGATTATTGACACGATTGCTATTAATATGGACTTAGGAAGTTAACTTTAGGACAACTTGAATCTAATTGTATATTAGTTTGATTAATATAACATGAAGATTTATAGTATTAATGGGTAGTTTAAGATTGATAAAGGATAGATGTTGTAAGATATATAATTTTGATTACAGTTTTGTTGAGGACAAGCAAAACTTAAGTATAAGAATGTTTGATAAATGTATATTTGATCATATTTATATACCCATATTTGATGTATGATTGCCTTCGTGAACTAAACAAAGAAGAATTCGAATGAAAATGTGGCATATAACGAAGATTTGAAGCAAATAAGGGACACACGATCATTCTTTTGGCCATGTAAGTCTCCCAAGCAGTGTAGATTCATGAATTATAAGGATTTTTAAGTATACACGATCTAGTACATGCTCGTGCATCAGATTGTGTATCTCCTAAAAACCCTAAAATTTACTACAAAAAAACATGAGCGAAAGCAAAGTTGGAGGGCAGACTTTCAAAAACATTCTGGAGCGATTCCAGATGTAGAGATTGTTCAGAAGGGGCAATTTTGATCCAGAGAAGTAAAAAACATTAAGAAATTATCGACCTCTATCTTACAAGAACATTCAATAAGATATAAAAGGAGAATTAGAGTTATAAATTCTTTGTTTTCTATTTGTTTTTCTTTCAGTTTATTTTTTATTTTGTTTTCTATATGTGTAACTAAACATCTTTAGTATTTATGTTAGACCCCATTTCCAGAGCCTAACTTTTGGAGTCATCATAAGACGTGAGCATGCGTATTACCTTGAGGGTTATTTCCATGAAATAGAATTAGCCAACTTAGGCTCGACTCCATTCTCATAACATCTCAAAAATTTCCATAATTTGAATACTTGGTATACGACAATCCATTCTTATGTTTATATCCTCAACCATCACCCTAAACAAATCACTCATTTTCATCTCTTATTTTCATATCAAACTAAGTACATTTCAATCTCCATTCAAGCCTAAATATGTATGAGAAAAGCATTGGTGGCTCCACAATTTGCATATGCACATGATTTGGGACAATTAACATAACTTTCACTATAGGTGTTAGATTATGGTCATTCAAACGTGGTTTCGAAGAGTAATTTGTGTTCTACAACTTTCGTGAAGACCCCGAAGAGAGATTCTTGCTATTTAGAGAGTCAAAATTTGCACATTTTTAAAACTGTCCCGAGAAGGTCCGCCTAGCAGACATCAAGTCCTTTCAAATGGACATGAACTGAGCTGGGACACTAAAACATCCAAGAAGGTCCACTTAACAGACATAAAGTCCACCTAACACACAGTTACAGGTCAAATTCCATATTTCCAACTCCTAAAGCTACTCAGACCCATCTTATGCATATCTATCATTCCTAACTCATTTTCCTTATTAGTTTCCCTTCCATTTCAACTCAATATCATTTACAATCAATTCATAATCTATGTATGATCATCATCCCAAAAACACAAT
>JAOSBO010000002.1:32644417-32656951 GCA_027563915.1 Erythroxylum rotundifolium
TTGCTGGTAAGCATTTAATATAGCGGGGTTTAAATGAAGGATCTCATCAATATGGAGCCACATAACTTTAGATAACTGTTTATTCTTCCAATGAACTAAAAATTTGTGATATCCTCCCTGTCTTGTTGAAACGAATTGATGGTCTTGGATATAATCAATCTCATCATGCACTGGTGCTGTAGTTGGTAGTCGGATTGCTGGCTCTAAGGTTGCTTCAGCTGTGACTTCTTCTCCCCTTAAATTTTGTTAAATCTTCCACATTAAAAACAAGTTGATTGGTAATCTTGGGGAAGATGAATCATATATGAATTATTGCCAAGTTTCTTAAGAACTGGGTAAGGTCTTACCCTTCGAGCATGAAGTTTACTGAAGCTTCCTGGTGGAAAACGGTCTGCCCAAAGTCAAATCATCACCATATCTCCTGCTTCAAATTGCTTGCCTTTTTTCTTCAGATTGATTCGACTAGCAAACTTTTTTGTTCATAATGCAATTTGCCACTACACATCTTCATGCATCGTGGACATATATTTTGAAAAGTCGAGGGCAACTTTACTGGCATGAAGAGGTAGAGGTAAAGGGCTAACATCTAGTGGCATCTTTGGATTTAAGCCATAGACTATTTCAAATGGTGACTTGTTGGTAGTCCGATTGATGGAATTGTTGAATGTAAATTCAGATTGTGGTAGGACTAAATCCCAACTAGTTACATGATCTTGGATTAAAAACCTGAGCAAATTTCCCAAACTACGATTTGTAACTTCGGTTTGACCATCAGTTTGAGGTGGAATGCACTTGAGAAGGCTAACTTCGTTCCCATTTTTGCCCACAACGTTTTCCAAAAATAGCTAACAAACTTCACATCACGGTCGAAAACTATAGTAGCTAGAAGGCTACGTAATCTGATAATTTTCTTAAAAAATAAACTTGCAATTTGGGGTGCATCATACAACCACCATCACTAAGTTGTTGCTGCTAATTGTTTTTGGAAGACCTAGCACAAATATCCATACTTATGTTAACCCATGGAAGATGGGGAATTGGTAAAGGAGTATAAAGTCTTGTATTTTTCTTGACCCTTGTTTAGTTGGCATACTCGGCATTAATCAATGATTTTATGCACATGTCGGCGCATTTGAGGCCAATAAAAATGGTCAGCAACAATTGCTAGAGTTAAAAATGGTCGACAACAATTGTGAGAGTTTGTTTATATCCAAAATGTCTTGCAAGTCCTCCACCATGTACCTCTCTGATGATAAATTCCCTTATAGACCCAATTGGTACACAAATACGGGACTGTTTGGTGAGGAAGCCCTTCCAAATAGCAAAATCATTCACCACCAAGTTGGGATCAGTTTGGAGAGTATTCCATACTATCTGGAAGTTCAGATCAGTTACATACTGGTCCTTCATAACCTCGAAACCTATAGTGTTTATGGAAAAAATAGTAAGTAAGCGGGGGTCTTTGACTAAGAATATCTGCAGCATTGTTCGTCTTTCTCAAGGTATGCTTGATAATAAAATTGAACTGTTGCAAATAATCAGACCAACAAGCATGTTTTGCATTTAGCTGACTTTGAGATTGAAGGTGCTTGAGGGAGTCATGGTTAGTGAATAATATAAACTGACAGTGAATGAGATAGGGCCTCCAGTGTTTCATTGTTTGGACTAATGCATTGAATTCCATATCATAGGTTGAATATTTTTAGTGAGACTCATTTACTTTTTCACTAAAGAAGGCTATGGAATGTCCTTCTTGTCTAAGCCCCACCCCCCTCCCTCCCAAAAAAAAAAAATCCAACATAAGAGGCATCCCAAGCCATTTCAGAAACCTTAGAGAAATCTAGTAGCTTAAGTACAGGTGCAGTAGACAGTTTAGTTTTTATTTCTGCAAATGCTTGGGCTACCGTAGGTGTCCATTGACAAGTCTTGGCTTTCAAACTTTCAATTATTGGAGCCATGATAGTGTTGAACCTTTGAATAAATCGCCTGTAGAAAGTTGCAAGCCATGGAAACTTCAATCATAGAAAAAAGATTAAGGAGTTGGCCAGTCTAGTATCGCTTTCAACTTTGATGGATCGACTTTAATCCTTTTACATGACATGACAAATCCCAAAAAATTGACATGGGACTTAATGAAAGAGCACTTACTATGGTTAATGAAGGGTTATTCTTTATGTAGCGCTTCCAGCACTTGTCGGAGGTGAGTGAAATGTTCGAGTACTGTGCGACTAAAAATGAGAATGTCATCAAAATAGGCAATCACAAATTTATTAAGGAAGGGTTTAAGTATTTGTTTCATCACTCGCATGAAGGTGTTTGGCGCATTGATCAGACTGAAAGGCATCATAAGCCATTCATAAAGGCCCTCTTTTATTTTAAAGGTCATCTTCTGTTTGTCTCCAGAACGAAGTCGAATTTGATGATAACCACTCCTTAAGTGAAGCTTAGTGAAAACAACAACTCCTCCCAACAAATACAACATATCATCAAGTTGAAGAATGGGAAATTGATATTTTATAGTAATTCGATTTACCGCTCTACTGTTAACACATATACGTCAACTTCTGTCCTTTTTGGGTGTAAGAAACCTAGGCACGACAAAAGGATTTAGGCCCTCACGGATGAATACTTTGGCTAACAGCTCTTAGACTTGGAGTTGGAGTTTTGCATTCTCAATGGGACTCATTCTGTAATGTGGGAGATTAGGTAAAGTAGATCTGAGGACTAGGTCGATTGCATGCTAGATATCTCACATAGATGGTAAACGGTGGGGCAGCTCTTTAGACGTCAAATCACTGTATTCCTCCAGCATTTTAGTTAGCTCAACTAGGACCACTCTATTTGCTTCTTTGGGAGTTCGACCAATCAAAAAGATTACCGTCTACTCTTGAAACATAGCCTTGGTGAACTTGCGTAGGGTGAGGATCAAATTTGATGTCTTTGATGACTCAAACTTAGTGATGGGAAGTGGTTCAAGCACAATTCTTTTATTCTCATAATTGAAAGAGTAAGTATTCTCAAACCCATCATAAGCCACACGTTTGTCGCACATCCATGAGCGTCCCAAAATTAAATGGCATACAGTCATTGGAATTAAATCACATGAAACCTCATCAGTGTATCTCTTACCAAGTGAGAATTTAACAAGGCAATGATGTTTAACCAGAAAAGAGTTAGAATCATTAATCCAACTAATTTGGTATGGAGTTAGGTGTACCTCTTTTCACAATTTTAGTCGTCCCACTACGTCTTATGCGATTACATTCATGCTGCTGCCATTGTCAATAATAACATTTAGAGCTTTGCCATCATTTTCAAATTTTGTATGAATGATACTATTCCTCTTCCATCGGTGGCTACCCAATTCAAGTCCCCCTTTGCTTCATGTGAGCACCTGCTGAATGACACAATTAGGGAGGTTTGTAGCTGCCAGTCGCTCTTCACCCTTACCAAGTACCTTAGCTTTGTTCTTCAAATCTCCTGCAACTTCCTCTTTAGACCTAACTGCTACTAGTGTTGATTTCACTGTAGGAACTAGTGACGAGTAGCTAGGTCTGACTTCAGAGAATTAGGACCGCCTAAAACTGGTGGTGTTTAACTGCTTCTCAAATTGGAAAGCCAACTGGTAGGCTTCCTCAACACTGTAAATCCACGCCGTTGGCATTTCTCTTCAAATCTCAGTCTTCAATCTATTCAGGTAATGACCTAGTGTTTGTGATTCAGTTTCTACAACTTTACTCCTTACTGTAAGTTTATGAAATCTTTCAGTGTACTGATCAATGGTGGACTGTATCCCTTGTCTCAGCTCCAACATATTTTGATAAACAATTTTTTCACAATCGACTGGTAAGTATTTGGCCCACAATCGTTCTTTCATTTCTTTCCACTCAGTGACTAGAGGTTAGTGAGTTCTGTGAAGTTGCTCCTTTACGTTACTCCACCACGCACAAGCTGGCCTTTCAAGCTTCTTCTTAACAAATCTCACTTTCTGATTTTCTAAGACTAAAACCATTCAAAATAATCTTCAATGGCAACCAGTCGTGGAAGACGTCAGGATCAAGTTTCCCCACAAAGTTAGGAATGTCAATTTTCTAGCACTTGGTCATATCATCCAGAGGTTCCCTTTAATAGTTTTGATTGTGTCCTTGCCATCCTCGACAATAAGTCTCTCTTTCGTACAAACCTCTTCATTCTCTTCCTTGATTACGGCTCATTAGCACCTCATCGTCATCTCCCCGATCATTTCTTCAGTTTGTTTTTCTTCTTGATGAGCTCTTCGATCCCTTTATGGTACTCTTAATCCTTCTCGATGTCATCGTTCATCCATCGTGTCCAATCGTCATGTAATTTCATCCAATGTATGAATAATCTACTCCATTTGTTGCTACAGGGTAGGATTGGGGTTTGCATTTACTATTTGCTCCATGGAATTGTAGGTTTGGCCACTCCTTGTCTTTGGCATATGAGGAGGTGCATAGATCAAACTACGCTTTGAGACCAATTTGGTGCAAGTGTAGAGAAGGATGCTCAGTCTCTCATTGAAATCTTCTCAAATCTATTCTCACAAGAATCTCTCCAATTAATAATAAAATTTGAATTCAAACTTCAATATCTTACTAATCCCAAAATGTTGGCTATAAATAGCCATGCAAATAACAACTTGAACGTAAAAACTGCAACAACTAGATAAATTTAAGAAACTAAAAAAAATTGAAGTGAGAAAACAGAATGCAAATTTCTCTTCAAGCGTGTTCCACATTTCCATCCTTATCCTCTTATTGACTTGGTCCTCTGACTTAGTTATCAGCTTGCATCAAGTTGCCTACAAAGTGGAGTTACTAGCTGATTCTAAGATCCATGACGTTTTTCATGTTTCTCAGCTTATAAACATGTTTCAGATTTTTTGGTTTAATCCAAATTCTAGTAAATCTGGCTCAAGGGATTTGCCAACCATTGGCTATCTTAGATCGTCTAAGGGTAGGTTAGTGGAATAAACCAGTTATTCATATTTTGATTCAACGGTCTGAAGATGGTAGTGACACTAGTGGGAATTTCTATACGAGCTACATCAATGTTATGTCGATAACAACCTTGTGGACATAGTTGATGAAGGAGGAGCCATTTTTTTATTCCTAAGGAAAAAGAAAAAACAACACTAAGTTACAACATTAAAACATGCCTCGCCTATGTGAGGCTCCGTGACAATCTTGACGTATAAAATCCAGCATAGCTGGTGGGATGTCGGTCAGAACATGTAGCCTTGGATTTGCTAGTAACGCTAGATTGGTCATTCAGTCCGCACTCTGGTTCTCTTCTTGATAAACATGTTGCATCTGGATGGCCCACTCCCTATCAATCAGCGCTTGGATTTCTTGCACCAAAAAATGAAACTCAGTTAGTGCCGGTTGCAAGGACAAAAGAAAGTTAATAACCTCCAGGGAGTCTACTTCAAGGATAATATATCGGAAGTTGAGGTGTCAAGCCACTAGAAGCCCGTTATACACTCCCTGTAATTCGGCAGTCAATGCTGAACATTCACCGATATAAGTCAAGAAGCCACCACACCATTTCCTTGTGCTGTAGCAAAATAAACCCCTGGCAGCACCCATATTGGACCTGTGTTGCATTGCGCCATCGGTGTTTAATTTAACCCAACTGTCCAGTGGAGGGTCCTAGTGCACGACGTGGCCGATGGGCAGTCTTGTTGCGGCTATCACTCTTCCTGTCACTTCTTGTGATTTCGCAATCTAATGTACATAGCCTAGTACGATACGATGCCCATTTATTGGCCACACAAAATCTGATTAAGAAAGGATCTTGTTCCCCTAGTGCCGTAAGAATCAACAAGAAACACCATAAATCATGTTCCAGGAACCCATTGGCAGTTGAGGTGAGATTGGTTTGCAACCATATCCCATCATCCGGTTGGAAGAAATCCGACTTGAGCAATTCTAGGGGAAAATTGTTCCAATATTCCGTTACCCTACTACAATCCCGAATGGCATGTTTTATGGATTCTTCCTGACCACAATGGGGATAACTACTGTCCGTGGTGAGGTGTCTAGCGACTCTCTGTTGGTTTGATAGCAATTTCCTTTTGGCTACAAGCCACAGAAAGGAGCGGTCACGTTGAGGGCCTGGCCACTTCCAAATCACAGACCAGAGGATAGTTGGGACTACCAGATCTGTTTGTGTCATTAACTCATAATTGGATACCACCGTGAATCTTCCCGCTTTTCCTAGTCCCCAGACCACTCTATCGTCTCCCATGTCCCTGTAAGGAGGCCAAGTTTGGATAATAGTCTCAAAATCCCAATTTGGGAGATATCTCTAGAATAACTCCCTATTCCAGTGTCCCTCCGCACTGACATGTTCTGAAACTGTCAAGGATAGGGTACTGGTAGGGGGGGAGACATTGTCTGATGGACTAAGGGACCCAAAGTTTCCATCTAGGTGTCTAGCCAAAAAAGAATTTTGCTACCATCACCTATCTTCCCTTTGATTCCTTACCAGACATAGTCCCACGTAGCTTAAATGCCCCTCCAAGTTGACGAGGCCCTTTGTTTATGCAGGATTTGGGAAACAGGGTGACAGGTGATGCGATATTTTGCTCTAAGAACCTGCACCCACAATGATGATGGCTTAGTGAGTAAGTCCCAACCTAATTTAGTCAATAGGGCATCATTGGTCGCTCTAATGCATTTTTACCCAAGACCCCCAGCAAACAACTTCTCAGTTGACTAGATGAACCTTTCACCGATCATTTGTAGATCCCTAGATGAAATTCCTCATGATTATTTCCAATTCATCACAGAGATTTCTTGGCAACCGTACTGTTTGCATCGTATATATGGGGAAGGATGCGATCACGAACTGAGTTAAGGTGAGACACCCCACCAAGGATAATGTCTATGCTCGCCATCCGGCTAGCTTTTGTTGTGCATGATTGAGAATGTACTAGTATGTATTCCTCTTGGTTCGCTCATGTAACAGAGGTACGCTAAGATATTTGCCCAAATTATTTGTGCTTTTAATCTGAAGCACATGGCTGAGTCTTCGTGTTTGGTCCGGGGGAACGTTCTTGGAGAAATATATCTGAGTCTTCATGAGGTCTACCTTTTGGCCTGACATGGTGCAAAATTCCCCCAGGATTCTTGAAACCTCACCCACTTGAGTATTCGTAGCCTCGCCAAAGAGTACAAGGTCATCAGCAAAAATAGATGGGAGACGAAGGGTCTAGTCTGACCACACTGGAACGGTTTCCATATACCTTGATTCACCACTTAGGAGATGAGATGGCCCAAGTGTTCCATACAGAGCACAAATAAGTAAGGCGAGAGTGGATCGCCTTGTTGAATACCTCAGGAAGGACTAAAGGCATCGGACAGTATGCCATTCCATACAATCTGCATGGTGACCGTAGATACACTCTTCATAATGACATTGAGTAAAGGAGTCGAAATTCCAATGTCCTGGAGAGTGGCAATTATAAAGTCCCAGTTCAAGCAATCGTATGCTTTTTGTCTATTTTTAGTGCAAAAATTTCGGACTTTCCTTTTTTCTTTCTCATCGAATGAATGATCTCCTAGGCTATTATAATATTGTCGATTATCTGTCTGCCAGGAATAAAGTTGCATTGCGTAGGGGCCACTAGCGTGTCAAGATGGGGCTTCAAACGGTTGACTATCACTTTGGAAATAGCCATATAGAGTACTGTGCAGAGATTAATAGGCCTAAATTGAGTAAGATGCTTGGGGGACGAGACTTCGGGGATGAGTACCAGAATAGTTTTATTCAAGTCTTGATCCCACTCTTCATTTTTGAAAATCCTATGGATAAAAGACACTACCTCCGTACCCATGGTCCCATTGTTTCTGAAAAAATAAGGCAATAAACCTGTCAACACTCGGAGCTTTATTTGGGTGCATATCAAAAATCGCAGCTTTGATTTCAGTAGTATGGACTGGTTTTTGAAGTTCATACAATTGCTCCTCTGTTAGGCGGGGAAATCCTCCGCAGCAGGGAAGTGTTGCAGTTGAAACTCCTCAGCTATATACACCTTAGTGAAATACGTTTGAACCATAGTGCGCAATAGGGTGACGCCCGCGATCACCTGACCAGTAGTATCAATTAACCGCTCTATCTTCCATTTCTTACATTTGGTCATAGTGACTGTGTGATAATATTTAGTGTTATGGTCACCCTGGGACATCCACTCGCATCGAGCTTTCTGATGCCAAAAAAGTTCTTCGTCACACAATACTTGGGCAAGTTCACTGCTCAGCTTGTCTTCCAATGCTAACAGTGAGTTAGACTCCTCATTCCGCATGGCCCTCTGTATTCCTACGAGTCTCGCAAGCAGTCATTTCTTGCGATGGAAAATATAGCCAAAGACTGACGTATTCCATTGAAGGAGGTTTCGGGAGAACGTGGTAAGAGCTTTAGTGAACATCTCTTCTGCCAGTAGCCAGTGCTCTGCCACCATGGACCGGAAAGTTTCATGTGCCAGCCACGCAAATTGGAATCAAAACATTGGGTGACGGATGTCTAACGGGCTTGGTCTGTGAAATTGAATCAATAACGGTCTATGTTTGGATCCTATAAACGGAAGATGGTGAATGACAGTATTCGAGAATTGTTCCAACCAAAGAGATGACCCAAACGCTCTATCAAGTCTGGCTTGGATATTACCTCACCGCCACATGAATCGCAACCCAATGTAGCCCAAGTCAAGAAGTTCGCTTTCTTGGATCTAGTGGTTAAAAGCTTTGCTAACCACCAAAGTGTTAGTGGATCCCCCGATTTTATCAGCACAAATCAGTTTAGCATTAAAATCTCCCCCAACAATCCACGAGCGAGAAATATCTTGCATAGAATATGCCACAGGAATTTTTGATTGAGCGATTGAGGCTGACATAAACTGCCGTGAAAGAGAAGGAACAAGCCCCCAGTTGAATTGTGGTGTGAATTAATCGTTTATGAACTAACTCTATTATAACCGCAACCTCTTTTTTCCAGAAAAACCAGATTTCGCCACTAAAACCTTCTGCTTCAACGAGGAAGGAAAAATCAAATCTCACTCGGTTGATTACGTCATGCACCTGTCTCCCACTTATCTTAGTTTCAACAAGCACTAGTATCTCTGGCCGATAATGGCGCAGGTAATTCTGTAAAATAACTTGAAAATGGCAACCCCCAGCCCCCTGACAATTCCATATGAATATCGACATAAAAAGAAAATGAATGAGGAAATATCTACGACCGAACTACTCTAGGGGCTTCACTCAGGGAGTCAGTCTGGCCACCATCTAGAATTTGTGGCATTGCTACATCGATCTCGCTGTGGTCCCTCGATACGTCCTCCATGTGGGGCTCTCCTTGCATAGGACCGGGAGGCTCGGAGGGAGGTAACGTAAAAGTTGAGCCACTAGAAGGACGTGGTTCCTTGATCGTCTTAATTCCTTCCATGTGCTGGCTAGGTTCTGCCAAGTGTATTTCCCTATCCTCGAATTCTGAGCTATCATAGAGGACAGTCTGATAGGAAGCAATGGAGATAGCTTTATGGCGGTCATTGGGGTTGGGTTGGAGTGGGGCAGTAATTGGTAGACCTGACCCCGTAGACTTAACCAGGTCGATGTTTAAGCTTGATTGGGCCTGAGAGCCCACACCCTTACCTTTAGCGTGGCCTTTGGAGGTGCTGTTTGGTCCAGTCGATTGGCCATTTAGCCCACTACGCGTTCTCTTTGCAGTGTCCAATAATGAACCCAATTGAAGTTTATAATGCAACGCTGGTTCACGTGTATTTCTTATTGAAGTTACCGTTGAGAAAGTTTGGGGCTCCTGTGCGGCTAGCTTTGACAAAGCCGTGAAGCGTGACCTGTCCGGACAAGTTCCATCACTGGTGGTGGTGGCTGGGATCAGGGTTTCCGAGCAGGTGGCTGTTGAACTAGGATCCAGGGATCATAGGCGTTGGGAGGGTCATCACTTGACGGACCTGTTTGTGCGCTTCCCAGATCTGGCCCTTCAACTAGGATGACTGCAGCAATGGGGGGTGGCGTTGGCTGCTAGTTTGCAGTTGGATGGTGGGTGTCCTGACAACGCCCTGTGTCGTGGCCAACTCGCCCACATTGATAGCATACTTGCGTCAATCCTTCGTATGCCACCATAATTGTTTCTCCGTTGAGTACCACCGAGGGACGTAACAGTGAGCTGAGGTCGATGTCCACAGCCACACGAGCGAATTTACCTCGTTGAGAGGTTAGAGTGGCTTCGTTGATTTTAATTGTTTGACCGAGTAGATTGCCCAGCGCGGAGAGGATCTGTGGATGGTATCGCGCTATAGGGAGCTCGAGGAAACATACCCAGACGATGGCTTGGGTGATCATTCTTAGTGATGGCCGAAAGGATGGGATCCACCGCTGCATCGAAAGAGCTTAGCCAAAAATGACCCACGACACTGGGTGAGTGCCTTGATGTAGTCGGACTCCTCGATGAATTTGATCAGAAAAAAATCTTAGTTGAGGTCGACGACTTTCATTGGTCCGTGTGGCTGCCACATTGCTTTGAGACGGTTGCAGAGGATGTGATATCCTATCCGGTGGCCAAGCAGCTTAACGATGACAACTTGTTCCCATTGTTGCTCTAGACGTGCTTTGAATGTGGGTGACAGAGTGATTCCCGCCATGTGCTCATCCGTTATGATCTAGATGTCACCTTCCTCAAGTTCCAGAGGGTCGTCTGCTAGCCAGTCCATATCCCCTAGTGCTGGGGCGCCCATTAGTCCTCCACTCATAGTAGCGCTATACGTTTGGGTTGTACTAGGGGGTGGGTCTTCCTCTCTTTGTCTAATGCGAACCTTTTTGGACATTGTCCATCGTGGTTGAGTTTATGTTTTGAACTTTTGGTATTCATGGTAGTTGCGAACATGCCAGGGGAAGTGAATTTGGACTCCTGGGTGTATTATGGAGCAGAGTTGATTGTTAACGACGGTGAACAGTAGATTTAGAGAGAAACAATCCTAGTCCGTCTAACAAGACTTAAGCAACATTGAAAGAGGAGCCATTGTTACAGCTCATAGTGAGTTTAGCTAGAAAAGAAAGAAGGAAGATGATAGAATAAACGGCGTCGAAGGAGTTAGTAGAACAAAGATAAAACGACGGTGAATCATGTATAAAAAAGAATAAGTGAAACGATGTCGTTTGATGGGCACACGTGTTCACAATGTAGTTTTTGATGAATAACGGTTATAATAGTCATTGCTTTACGTAACCAACTCAATAACTGATTTTTCTTCCTCTCATTTCTCTTTATTCACCTTCTTGTTTGATTAGTAGAATTCTTGCAATTTGATAACAACTATTTCATCTCAAAGATCCCCATTATACACAGGTTAAATCGTATACTATTCACCTTCAACCGCCACTCATTCTCGCCTCTCATTATGGTTTTGTACTGTTGATATAATGGGGTTGAAGTTGGGTATTGTTGCCATTGTCGTTGCTTCCAGAGCTTGAAATTGAACTGTCGGCTTCGCCTTTTTGTTGTTTTCTCGCTGTGGTCGAATAAGGCATTTAGGTCTCATTTCTTTACTACTCTTATTTAAACTAAGTTCAATGTGGCTGGTCTCATTGTTGGTAATCCCTTGTCTTGCTAATCTAAACCCTAATGCTTTTTTCATTTTTTGGGTACGATTTCAACTTCGTTTCTTAATGTGTATTCGATATTCTTAACGAGGGGATCGAGCTAGGCTTGTTAACCCTCAAGGTCAGTGGCTTACCAGTTATGTTCTTTTGCTTGGTATTTGGAAAAATTTAGTGGCGAAGTGGCATGTTTAGTGGCCAAAACAAGTGTTATTATTTTGAATCGTTTTCGTATTGTTGTTTTCTTTCTTTGCATTGGATTTATATTTCTAACAAGTGGGTGGTAAGAAGGAAGCAATAAGCATCGAAACATTGTAGATCAAACTTGCTAAGGATTTTTTATGACAAGGCAAAATTTGAAGAAGTGACATGGAGAGTTAGACAGAAAAAATTTCCTCAGTGAATCTTGCAGCGTGAAACTTTTGAAACTAATGTCAAGCCAAGAAGTCTCATGTTAATTCCTTATAGTAGCTTGGAATAGAATATGAAAGTTTAAGTTTGGCGATGAAATAGTAGAGAAATTTTGCGGAGGAGTTACAATGATCATAAGCTCCTTTCCTTGAATTGTATTTGGGTTAAGCTGAAATACATGTAATTTTTGCAAGTCTATCAGAAGTGGAACACTCTTTTCGGTCATTTATGCTGCTAAAAAAAGACATTATTGCTAAAGCTGCATGGTCCATCCTTTGTGTTTCTGGTAGAATAAAGAGACCTAATCAGTAACATTAAATCTTTGAACTTAATTTTATGATCATGGACTCAATAATAAAGGCATGGTTTTCAACAGATCTATATTTGAGCAGATGGAACCAATGGCTTTTTCATTACAGTTCAGGTTAAGAACAGAATAATCCTTGACACGTACATTGTAGCTTATACTACTTTAGTGGAAACT
>JAOSBO010000002.1:32659311-32683388 GCA_027563915.1 Erythroxylum rotundifolium
TCGATATGCAAAACATATCAAGCACTAATGTCAGAACTTCACCTTTATTGCAAGGAATTAAGAAAGGGAATCTTCTTTAGAGTTGGAGCTGCATTTATTGTGTTCACTGAGTAGGGTTGGAGGTTTTGTATGTCAACCATTCCAAGATTAAGAATGGTCCCTTCTATACCAGGGACACTGGTGTAACAGTAGGAAACCCATCGCTGATTTGAGCATGGGATTAGGATCCAACTGTTAGTTTGACTTAATTTCTCTCCTAAGCTACCCTTTCAGTGTGTGCGCAGTTAAAGACAAACATCTAAAACCCGTGGACTTGATAGCCTTAATTGTCCTGTTATATAAAAGTCTTTTTCGTTTTCATCTTAGTTTTGTTAGATTTTCCAAATGTCAAAAGTCATCCTTACAAATTGTACAACAATATGTTGGTCGTATTAGTTACAATATAACAAGATATGACAAAAGTGAAGGTATGTATAATAGATTAATATTTGTTTTCAATTAGGTTGTTGAAAACGAATATATGAATTCTCTTTCAAATATGCATACTTCTTTATTTTTATTAATTATGATAATTAATTAATTTATGAAAAATTGATATGTAGTTATTAGGAACTAAAAACTATGATCATGAAATTAAACATCTTTTTTAATCTCAATTAAATAAGTTTTATTGAATTTTAATTAAATATGTTTTCATTTTTATAATCTTGGGAAATTAAAGATAAAATTACAATAGAAGTGATATTAAATGAAGTCTTTAGGTTTATTATGTTTTGTAGAGGCCGTGATTACAGTTATTGCTTCTAAGTAAAATAGTTATATTTAGTATTAACTTCGAAAAACTTTAAAGTCCTACAAGTCATAATTGTTTCATCGAAGTAGGACAGGCTTCACATAACGAAAGTGTTAGCAAAAAGTCTTGAATATCTAACATTGCGGGTATCCGAAAATCCTGACTTTATTCAGATTCGCCGAAAGGATATTAACATCTAATGCTTGTGGATATGGTTCTATATGAAAAATTAAAACCTTATGGTACGAGTAAATAAAGAGTTAAAAGAAATATTAAAATTCTTATTGATAAGCAAAATATCTTATGGTAAAAGTTAACAAAGAATAAAACATAAGAAACATTAAAGTTTGATTGATAACTTCAATTTATTCGTAGTCATCACTCACTTATAAATCAAAAAATAAGGATCAATTAATTTAAAGATGGGAATGCCAACACCGCTTACCTCTATGATCCTATCGTAGTCAAAAGAAACATCAACATGATCTAAGCACTATGAGTTGAGAATGGAACTTTAACCTAAGATCAAGAAGTCTTAAAACATTTAGCTTTTAAGTTGAGAGTTAACATAGATACTCTTATCTACATTCCTTCCAAATTGGTCTTAGCCCTTCACAATTAAACCTTTTTCATAGAAGCATGCTCACTATTCCTTTTTTTTGGTTTTTAATATAGGATGTCAAATCCATTGTTTAGCCTTATCCAAACAAAGTATTAGACTTTGATCATCTTAATGAAACGTTTTTTTCAGAAGGTATGGTATATGATTGAGAATAATTTATCTACAACAATCTTAGATTTCTTCAAGGATGAAAACTTTTGAAAATCATCAACTACACAAATATTACTCTTATTCTCTAAGTGACTAACTTTTCCATTTTGATGATTATTTCTTTTTGTGACATCATTCACAGTGCTATTTAGAACATTTTTGTAGAAAAATTCAAGCTTACGATACCCCAAAGTATTATTATAGCTCAAAAACCATTTTTTTCTTCAGAAAGACATATTACTGATAACATTTCATTGGCATTGGAAGTGAAGTAAGATTATTATAGGAACGTACGCAACAAAAGATGCATGTTAAAGTTAAAATTCAAGAAAAACTCAATATTATTAGTTGAAAATTTTTAAATACTTTAGCATAGCCTCTCCCTCATTTGCAATTTTGATTAATCATGATCTTACCAAAAAATTCAAGGGTATAAAATTTGTGAGATAAAAATAATCTCTATTCTCATACCTTTTTGTTATTTGCCAAAAATTCTAAATTTGCTAATAAGAAGAGACATTACTTTGTTATCTTTTAAGTATCATTGGAATTGTTTAAAGCACAACTTATTCATGATTGAATTTGAATATGACTTATTATTATTGTCCCATACTAACTTTAGCTTCTTTTTCTTATTCATCAATTATCTCAAAGAGTTCAAACTTTCATCAGATCTTTAAGCGAAGAAAAATAAATCCTTCATCTTTATCTCAACTGGATCACTATAAGTCGCCAAAGAACTTCATAAGCTTTTAGGATTCCAATAAGACATAATCCCCATCGATTACCTTGGTATACTACTTATAACATCTAGACTAACACACAAAGACTACTTGTCATTCATCCAAAAAGTTCATAATAAAATTGATTTTGGACTGTTAAACTTCTTTCTTTTGTAGGAAGGATAGCTCTCGTCAAAGCCATCATAACTGCACTTCATAGCTTTTAATTTATCCACCTAATGATTCCAACAAAAACAATTTAACATATAAAAAGGTAATAAAATTATTTTATATGTAAATCAATAAGAAAAAATTCTACTAGTGTCAAGATCAATTGGAAATAGGTCTATCTATTAAAAAAAAGTAGGGAGGATTAGGAGAATTAGATAAATCAGCAAATTATTAATGGACAAAATCATATAGAGACATTTTTATAAATAAGCAAATTCTTATGGGTATAGTGGACATACATTGAGAACTTACAACACAAAAGCTTTTGTTGATTAAACCAAATATTTTTTCATATTGGACTTGGAAGAAAATCTTTAAGATTAAAGATACAATAAGGGGCATGATGCAACTTAGATGGAAAAGTAACTTCATTTTAGTTTAATAACTAATGTAGACTTAGTACTTTAGAAAACTTACTTTATATCTAATCATCCATAATGGAACTTGCTACTTGTACTAAAGTTAGTATTTTGATATGCCAAAAAAAAATGGAGCTAGTCTAATCTCTCATTAAAAACTTTCTTATATATTAGAGATAATATGCCAACATATCAATCCAATCATGCTACTCATCACTAAAGATAAAGAAATTTAATGCATCACTCCCTTTCTCATATAAAACTAGACCCAGAAGCCCTAATGTCAAGTTGCTACTTAATCAATTATTGTTTGATTCCCTAATAATATTCCAAAGGTAAGCATCTTTTCTTGGCTAGTAATCAACCATAAGTTAAGGATAATAGATTAGCTCTCATTCATAAATTTAACTTTTACTAGTTTTTTTTTTTTTTGCCATAAACCTTGTGGAAGTTTTAACCATCATTTTTTAACTATTATTTCATTCAATCCATTTAGAAATCTATACCACTTTTATGAAACATTCACTAAATATGATCTTCTTAAAAAAAATATCTACTTTGAATTATATCTTATACCAACAGGATCCAGAAGGAGCAAAATTGATCAAGTCAACACTTAACTACTTTGTTTATTGCTTTTAGAAAGAAAGAAACAACATGAATTTTAAACAACTAGTAAAGACAATGTGTGGGGGCAGATTTAAGCCATTAAGGCCTAAACCTAAGCCCAAAAAATGGATAGACTCAAGTTCAGTCGAGTTTTGAAAAAGAGATCTTGAGTTCAAGCATGTTTAATGGGTTGGATTTGGGATTTTTTGCCTTAAACTCGACCTATAAGTTAACATGAAAGAATAAAAGCTTGATTGATCAAAACCCAACACCAAGAGATTTATCCAAACATTAAAATCCTTTGTATCCTTGCACTAATAAAAAATAGTAACTTTCGAGAACAAATAACAATAGGAAAACATAAGAAACTAATATCTATGACAAGTTCAATATATAAAAAATTATATCAATCATTATTAATTATAAAATCTCTAATAATCAATGGCATACTAAAAAAGTTATAGTTAAAATGAGCCTTTATATTGTAAATATCTTCTATGTACAACTCTTGAATTGCATCCTTCACAATTGATAAACTAATTACTATTCAAGCTATGACATTAAAACATTTAACCTAAAAAGACATAAGATAATGTCAAGATTAATGATATAAGACAAGTCAATAGACATTCAGTGCTTAAAATTATATCATTTATAGTGTACTAGATATCAAATTGTCAACCATTGCATATTAAAAAAACATAGAACACTTTGGAAAATAAAATTTCATCATTTTAACAAAAAAAAGACCAAAAAACAAGATGTGCACATATTGACACTATAAGTTCAAATCTTTGTGCAAAATGTAAATCCTTATGCTTGTAAATATTTAATATAAGTTCATATATTAATAGTTCGTCCATAAGAACTTAATAATTATCAACCTAAAATATTAACGATCATGCACAAAACAGTACGTCATCTTAATGTTTAAAGAATATATGTATTGAATTATGAGACACAAACATTTTAGTTTCCCTATAACTATGTGTTTAAGCGATATAGTTATGGAATCCAAGTGTTTAAGTGCATGTAACTAACACTTTGATGATAATAAATGAATAATCTATCTATCACTAGGCAATCACATTTGATGTTGTATTCATGTAGGATAACATTTTAAAGTGCTTACAAATCACAATTGACTTTCATGTAAAAATGCATTAGTCGACCAAGTTATTCTAAAAGTTTAGCTCTAGAAAATAAATGACAAAGAGCAAAAGTAACAATAGATTGTTCTTAATAAAGAGTTAGTACTAAGGTCTAAAAACAAAACTTAAATAAGAACTAAGAACTCCAACCACCATTAAAAGATAAATTTTTAGTTAGCTTAGAATTAAAATTTTCAATTTAGTAATAATATAATTCTAAGAGGAAGCAAGAGCAAAATGATATATTTTTAAAATATACTCAACATTTATATAACTATTAATATTCTTTATGATCTAAATCATGAACACCTTACAACAATTCCTCTTTATTTTTAAAAGTTAGTATAAAGAAGAAATATCAAAGTAAGCATCAATTTGACTAGAAGAACATATGATTAGTAACAAATAAATATACATTCATCATCAATCAATATTTCTTTAAGTAAACATTCATAATCATCCATATCCTCAATTATATCCATCATTATGGACTCTCTATCTATTAAAATATTAAAAAGGAAATATAAGATTACATGAAAAAAAATCATTAAAACCTTCCACATCAAGACATCTAAAGTTTTCAGATAAAGACAACCATAATTATGGTTGATTATTGACGAGTGCGTCGTAACGCTAGTTAAAATAAAATAACTAGACTACTATTGTAGCAGTAGTGAGTCTAGGTCGATCCTACAAGGAGTATTCAGTTAGCTTCTGAAATGAAATTAATTGTTGTTTAGGTCATAAGGGTATTTGGATTTAATAAGAAATAAAATAAAATAAACCTATTGAAAACACATTAAAGAAAACATGTAAAAAATGATAAAATTGGAGAATTTGGTAGGGATCCGCCTCTTTGGATTAATCTTAGCCTACAATTTAATTAAACACAATTCATTAATTTGTTGTTCTTTTATCTCTTTTAGCAATTATCAGTTGTAGATTAACAACAAACTCTATTAATCCTAATTTTTCCTTAAGTCCTAGTTAGTTACGAAGCACTCGTTAGTTAACCATAGCTATCGGAAAATCTAGAAAAAACTCTATAATTTTATCCAGACAACCGCCTTACGAATTAGAAAAAGACCAATGTAGGTAATAATCGCACAACCTCGGATTATTTTACCTATGTTATGTTATCTCTAATGATTTGGAACCGCTCGGATTATTTTACCTATGTTATGTTATCTCTAATGATTTGAAACCATTAGTTACTACACATGAATTGATAATACAACGATTACATATTGCATTCGATTCTAGCAATGAGTTTTCATGAAAAATGATTCAATAGAGCATTAAAATCATCATCATTCAAATACCCAATCAATTCATACGAGATAACATAAATCAATTTCTAATGAGAAAAAGAAATAACAAAACAATAAAAAAAATACTTAACCTGAGTCGATGTCAATATCACCTCTCGACCGGTGTTAAGATCTTAGCCTTCTATGAGTCTATCCTAAGAAAAAGCTTCAACCCCCACAACTAACCTAGCCAAAACCTTCGGCTTTACTCTTCTATTTTTGTCGAAAGCTCTCTTATCTTCTCACTATTTGCTAATTTGACAAATAAAGATGTTGGTCTATCTCACTATTCATGCTTCACTCCTCTCCCATAGCTCTATTCTATTTAACTGTAGCTTTGATGTGATGAAAAAAGATCAATGGACCACCCTACTATTCACACAACTTAAAAGCCCTCCTAATGTCTTTTGTGCATTTTAAGCAAAACGTTGCCTACGTCTATGTGAAAAACGTAGAACATTGGACATCTTGTCGTTTTTGTTGGCTTCTTGCTGTGCACTTTCTTCATGCTTCACTGTCATTTTACTTTTGGCCTTTCTCTTGGCTGCTTCTTTATGTTCTTCTTTTGGACAAAATTTTGTAGATTTTCTTCTAATCCATCAAACATTATTTTGAAGAGCTTTTATTGTCTTCTTCTTCCTCTAATTCTCTTCTTCTTACTCCATGAAGACAAGTGAAAATTAATCTTCAAAAAATGGCCCAAATGTAGTACTTTTGACTCACTTTAATTTCTTTGTTTCCAAATTATACCTAAAATTATATATAAATTAAAGTGATTATTATAAGCATTTTAGTATCATTAATCGCTAAGTGTAAATGATTAAACATACCAATAATTAAACACATATTAATTATCCAACTGCTAATACTAAAATCAATCTTAGAAGCAATTTTTTCTAAAAAAGGCTAATGTATTAAGCCTTGAAAGGTAAACTAGCTGTACATATAAAATACAGTGCTAAATGTCACTAAAGATTAATGACTACCAAGGATTACTAGTGTAACTTTAAAGGAAATAGTAAACGGAAACTAGATTTCCCAAAAGGAAAGGAGATATCGCTTATCCTGCAATCTATGGTTTTGATTGCTAAATATAGAGCCTTATATGTTGCATAAGTTGGTTGCCAAGTTGTTCCTTAGAGAGGCAATTGTCTTGAAATATCCTATATTTTTTTCATCATAAATTATTGTAACTATTAATGAGAGAATTAACCCAAAACAATTGTAAGCAGTGCTATTGGTTTGTTTTCTATTTGAGTGCCACGATTTGACACTATTTAGACTATATAATTATCCAGCTATCAAACATCTTTTAAGAAACACTTTCCAAATGCCTTTGATGTAGTTGCATTTGAAGAATAAATATTCAACATTTTCCTTAGCTTTTTGGCATAATGATCACCGATTAGTTTGATGCATATATTTGGCAAGTTTTGTCAACAAATTTTGGTTTATCTTTCTCTGCAATCCATAGTGTAAATGTAGCTTGAGGACTAATGTAATTACACCAGATAAATTTGGTCCGACGTGTGTTGGGTAGATGCTTAAAGAATAACTTCTTACAAGACTCATTAGTGAATATGCCATCATTGGTGTACCTCCATATGTTTTTGTCTTCATTTTCACTAGTATATGTTTAAAGAATTTCATTTAAGAGAGGACTGGGTAATGATGACCTTTGGAATATCTTCTTATTTGAAAAGGTAGCTGCAACTGAAACATTTAGTGGAACTAAAGCTCTGAGAGAAGTAGCTTGATTAATATTGATAAGTTGCCCTACCTAAAGCCAATTATCATACAAAAAGTTGAGAGATTCACCATTCCCTACCAGGCAATGAATTCACCTTAAAATATGTTTCTTAATTTCAAGATAACTTTTAAGGTAGAAGAGGGAAAATGTTTAATGTTAAGATTCGATGTGCTTTTATTCTTGATGATGTAAGTATGGATCTATTTTCACCACAACGATTGTTTGTCATTCAAGAGTCTCTAAAGTCTCTTTGTGAGTAAGATGGTGTTCATGTTCTAGGTTGAGCAAATACAAGTCCTTCATGATTCCTTCGATTACACACCTCACTCCATCTCACTTCGCTTCTATGGATTCTTTCACTGCTACCTGAACACAAGAAGTTTTTAAATCAACTTGCCAATTGATTTGATGATGGAATTTGGAAAAAAAATATGAGCTACCCTATAAGTGTTGATGGAATTGAGTGTTGAGATTATAAGTTGAGCTTCTCCTAACTATTGAAAGATGTTTATTGCTCCAGTATGTTATTCTGGATTGAATTTTATGAAATAGATAAATATTTTTGTTAGAAAAATTCTCCAACAATCCAAAAGTTCTTTGAAATATTTTTAAAGTTTTCATTAGGGAGGAAAGGGAGATTACATCTAATTTGGAAATTAAAAATAAATCATCTACAAAACAAAGATTGGTTAGTTTAAGTTTCCTACAATTTGAATAATATTTAAAACCCTTTTTTTCCCTTTTGATAACTCTTAAGATTATCTTATGAAGTGCCTCCATAACCAAGGAAAATATATAGGGAGATAAAGGATCTCCTTGTCGAATACCCTTGGAGGTTTTGAAAATTTTGGTAGGCTATTTTTTCACCAGAATGCTATATAAGGAAGTTTTCAAGCATTGCTTATTCCATTGAATGAAAGCGACTAGAATTCCATAGTATGTAGGATATTGATAATGAAGTTCTAGTTGACATTGTAATATGCCTTCTTAAGAACAATCGCGATGCAATAATTAGGATTAATTTTTTTCTTGGAGTAATTGTTGATGAGCTCCTGAAAAATGAGTATGTTATCTCCAATCACCCTTTTAGGTATGTAAGCCCTTTGGGTGGGGCTAATGTCCTTGTCAAGTAATCTTTTGAGCCTTTGAGCTATAATTTTTGAGATAATTTTGTAAATGGAATTGCAACATGCAATAAGTCTAAAATAAAAAAAATGATTTAGCTCACCTTGCTTTGGGACAAGGGTTATGAAGGTTTTGTTGATTTATGTTACAAGTGTGCCATTGTTGAAAAATTCCATAGTTGCTTACGAGATCATGTTTTCAGTGAGGGACTATGTTTTGTGGAAGAAATTTACATTGAATCCATTTGGTCCATGGGCCTTGTGAGGGTGAAGTGCATCTATAATTTTTCTTGATTTCCTATAAAGTGATAGGCCTTCATAACAATTCAATGCCATGAGATGTAAAAGAATCCCTTAACATTTATTTAGGGAAGTTTATATATGAATGTACTTTTGAAGGTTTATTTATTAAGTCATTGAAGTAATTGAAAGCTCCTTCAAATAGCTAATTCTGAGATTCAATACATATATCACTATGCTTGAAAGAAACAATTTTGTTTCTACTTTCCTCAAAACTATGGCTTTTTAAAAGATAAAGGTGCTCTTGTCTCCATTCTTCAATCGATTAACCCTAACTCTTTCTTCATTACAAAATAACCATAGTGGAGTGTTTAAGTGTAGTTTTTAGGGCTTTTCTCTTTTTAATTTGCAGAATTTAAGATCCAAGATTGTGTAAATTGCATATTAAGTGGATTCCAAATCATTTTTTGCTATGTTGCAATGATGATGTCTGTTGTCAACATTAACTTTATATAACAACTCCATGTCATGCTTGATTATTTGTATTTTCCTTACACAAACTTACTGCTTGGTGCCTCTAATGTTGGATCTCAGTGCTTCCCAAATTCTTTCTTCAAAACTAGCTAGCTCCAAGATAAAGTTGTTAAATCTTAATGAAAATTTGGAGTTTTTTTACAATAAGTTTGGATAACATGAGAATGTGATCAGATAGGATATTGTTTGAGCACAAGGAAAAATCGTTAGGGAAGGCATTCATCCAAAATAGATTGGCAACACTTCTATCTAGCTTATTCCTGATTAGGCTATCACCATTTTGTTTATTATTTTATGTGTAAACACATCCACCCAATGGTAAATCAATGAGCTGAGCTTCTTTTAGAAATTTGTGAAGTTCTCTACAAGGACTACATATTGACCTTGGACCAACTACTTGATCTACTTTCAATATGGATTTGAAACCACCATAAACCATCCTAGTTAAGTTGGTTGAAGTTGTTAATGTCTTTACCTGGTTCCACAAGAAGTTCCTCTGGTATGAACTATTATGTGCATATGTGAACGTTAAGAAAATCTGTTGATTCAGTTACTTGATGTTGACCTACAAATGCACCATTTGATTTGCAATTTTAGAGGAGTTAATAGAAAAGATGTCAGAATCATATAGAATAATGATTCTTCCATTTGGATGACATGAGTTATTGGAGACAATCTGCCAGGTGGTAGGAAGATAGGATAGTAGTTTGCAACACCCATTTATTACTCTAGTTTCCAAATTTCCAACAACGGCTAGCTTTATTTTACAAAATAGAATCCTTGATCATCAGTTTCTTATTAAGGGCATTAGCCCCTCTTACATTCCATGTTAGGATATTCATGTCTCCCTAAGGGAGGGCCTCTTTTTTTTTCTTGATCTTCTTCTAATCACTATCTCAACATCCTGGTTTTTATAAATTTATTGTTGAGCTTACTTTTTAAGTGTTTCATTGGTTATTTTTTCCATATGATCTGCATCTGTTTGTGTAAGTCTATGTGAACCTTCTATTTGCTCTTTGTCTTGCTGCATATCTTACATTTTATTTCTTACCTCACTTTGAAGGAACATGCTCATCCATATGAACCAATCAACATATAAATATAAATGTTATTCATAATCATAATTATATATATATATGCAAAATATTTTATTTGTTGAACTTCGTGGATAATATTTTGGTAAGTTGTCTTAATATTATCTTCCTATTTTCTTACTCATTTGTCGTTTCTTCTATATTTAAACCAAATTTTCTTAAGGTTTCACTACATAGACTTCCCATCATATGTTGTAAGAAAAAAGCCAAAATTGAGGTTAAATTATCTTGTTGGTTCTATGGTGTTTTATATAAGTGACCACATAAGTATTAATAGAGTAAGTGTGTACAAGTATTAGGATAATTACCTCTTAGTTTTTCTTGAATAAATAAACCTAGATTAAAATGTATTGCTTGAATGGAATGCTCTATTAACATTGCCTTACAAATGAAAATATGTCAAAAGCACCTATTCACTTAACTCTATATATCATAAATTAAAAAGGAATCTTGCAGAAAAAGAACAACTTCTTAAGAAGCAAGGCATTGACCGGCATCTCTAATTTCTTCCAAACTAAGACTCAATTGCAGAGGCCTATTATCTAGTTCAATACCAACAATTAGGGAATTATGGCTTGCGAATTGTTTACATACAATTTAACCCTCAGTTAAAGACATATACCTAGTAATTTCCCCAACATGGAGATAGAAGACAAGCTTATTTAAAATGGTCAAAGCTTGACAAGTTCACTAACATATCATGCTTAAGACTCTTTAGAAATCCTTCTCAGAAAGTACTTGTTATACCCTTGTATGATTTCCCAAACATTGTTTAAAAGCAACCTTTATTTCATGGCTAACACTTTAGAAATGTTTAAGAACTACAGATAATTTAAAAGGCATTCATATCCCTAATGTTTTACATAAACTTTGCAATTCTACTGAAGAAATCACAGAGCACGTTCACATCTTTACAAGTTGTAGCTATTCCAGATATTAAGATGTCCTTTGTCTCTATCCATTAAATTATATGGGTTTCACTAACTTAGTTGGTACAACTTCATAACATGGTTACATGGGTTGAGAATATTAGATTCACTCATCAAAACGATCAAGTGCTCAACAACATTTTGATTTTGTTATTAGCCATGGAGTTTATATAGTATTTCCTTAAATACTTTACGTGCATTAGCTAAATCACCAAACCTTGCACACATATCCACCAAAGCATTCCTTATGTATAAGTCAGATCCACAACCACAACTTTTCAGTCCCCTCCAAACAATCAAACGTGTTCATGAATGTGAATAATACAATAGAAGCAAATTTGAGCATAGAGAGAGTACCTTAAAGCTATATTGAAATAATACACTGGTTGGTGCATGGAGAAGGGGGGAGAGGCGGCTCTTACGGCTAACAACTAGTGGAGCGATGAGAGGGATAGAGACAATGAGAGAGATTAGAGAATGCGGTGAGTGTTAGTGGGAGACAGAGGGAGAGGTGAAGGAAGAAATAAATATAAAGCAAAGTGATTGTGAGAGATGAAGGGAGATGAGAAGGAAGAAATAAACATAAAGCAAAGCGACATCATTCTGCTTCAGAAGCAAAAGCAGAAAGACATCAATTTTCTTAGTGAGAAAGAGCGTCATTTTGCTAAGTGAGAAAAAGCAGTGCATAATGATGTTGTTTTGTTTCAGAAGCAAAACAATGTCATTTTAACGACATCATTTTGCTTCTAAACCAAAACAACATTATTTTTTCAGTTTACAAAGTTGGGCCTCAGGCCAAACTCAAGCTCAAACATTTTGCCTCACAATAGGCCTGAGGTTCGATCAACCCAAGCTTGGCCCATTGACTATGGGTTGGACCGCAACGTTTTTGCCTTCTCTTGTGTGACTTAGAAGAGTAAACTCATGATCTTATGAATTTCATAGTCGAGTTAAGAATATCATATAAGATATATTTTTATCGGAGTTGTCACATAACTGATCTAGGAGTCATATAAGATGCGATTGATAAAGTTATTATCTACGTAATTTAAGTTTAGATGGTTTATTAAGAAAACTCAATATCAACTAAATTTGAATATGATCCTAACTAGCTAGAGAGATTAAAATAATCTTTTCGAACAATATTGAAGGCTATTATTTTGAATAAAATATTGAGAATAACTAAATTAATCATTAAAGTCCTAATCTTATTCAATTGTCATGACATATAAGTAATTACTTGTTTTTACTACATTTACATTATGTTATGAGTAGAAATTATCTTTGTTTAGTATAGTTGATAGTAAGTGTCAGTGAACTAAATCTCGTAAACATAGGTTATGTTTGAGAAGACTCCTTAAATATAGAAAGGAAAATTGTATGTCTATTATGTGTGATTTTGTTGTTGATTCATATTGAGTATTTGTTGATAAAGTTTTAAAGATAATTAAATATCATATAGACGAAAAAATGTAATGACATTTAAAGTTGACTAATGTTTCATAAACTTTAATAGTAACATCTAAGATGTATGTCAATATCATAACAATATGATGCAAGAAATTGCATAGAGTAAAGCTTAAAGGTATAGTACCTTGATAGAATTGTTCTACTCAATTTATCCTACTATAAGTATAACATGGACTATAATTGAAGGCATATGATATATTATAAGAATAATTATCATAAAAAGAAAAATGATTGCATGAATTTTCTTGTTAAAATAATATAATATATAGATTACAAACATTTTTAATTCATGCTTTTGAGTATTTAATATTAAAGTTAGATTCAATATTATAACAATGTTGAAGGCATTAAAAGAAATAGATTGTTCAGTAAAAGTAATTGATCTAAGTTTATACAAATTGTTTGTATGTGTTGGATTAAAAGTGACTTATTTTTTAATAATATGGAAAGAATACAAGGATAGATAACTGAAACTATACTTCTATGACATGTTAGTTAAATCAATATAATGAGAATCATAAAGTTTCATATAATGATATATGTATCACTTTGATTATGAATCATACGAAATTTGTTAGGTTGAAGAATAATCAAATCAATCTTTAGAGAAAAAATGATGATGATTTTGAATTGTTAAATATTATACATATGTATATGATGTAACAAAAATTCATGAAGGGATAATACTTATATTTCTTTAAATTTACTAATGGATTTATATGATATAGTCATGCTTATTAAATGAAACATTGATTTATTTATTTTTGAAATAGTTCAAATTATTTAAATCCAAGTAGAAATTAAGTATGATAACATTGAAGCACTTCGAAGAGATCAATATAGTGAAATTTAAGTTTATCTATAGAGAATGTGATTCTTTGGCCAAGGTAGAACCAAACTTTGTAAAATAGTTAGTAAAAATCAAACACTAACGGTAGAGGATTAATATGATTATACTTAAATAGAGTAAATATTAATTCTATGTTGTATATCTAATTGAAATATTATATAATGAAATTACTAAATTATACAAAAAATTATGCACGAAAAGATTAGTCAAAAATATTTTGACATTTTTAAATATTTAGGAGGTCACGATGCATTACTAGATATCTTTCTTAATATATGAATATAAATTTTTAATAAAAGAATTAAAAATAAATTAAATGAGTTTAATTTATTTAATCTTAAATATAATTTTTAATTATATTTACTGAATCATATTTTGGTCGTATGATCGGGTCAAGGTTTAGTTAGAAGGAAAAAGAGACCTTTATTTTATAAAAGTGTCGGAAATTGTAATCACGACTTGAATATTGAAAACTTGAGTCCATTTTCAGTGCTATCCAACGAGAATGAAATATCTTTAGTCAGTGATAATTATTGATAGTGAGTCGGACACGGGTAAAAGACTAAGAAAACAGGCTTACGGTGTCTTGTTTGTACGTAAGACAACATAATTAATTTCTTTCCCTCCCCACCCTCTCCTCCACCATTTATCCTAACAATTCCCTCAAGAAAATTTTCGAATTGACATCCAAGTACAAAGATACACACTCCGCAAAGCAAGAAAAGAACATTGCAAGTCTAGTGAGGCCAAAATTGGGCGAGTTTCTAAAGGCCCCGTAAAGTTTTAACACACGCGCTTGCACAAGCGTGTGTCTCTTTGCATATACGCGCAAGCAGACACATTTATTGTTTCTTGATCAATGCCTATGTTTCTGCTTCTTTCTGTAAGCCCTATGATTGCAGAGATCCGGTGGTTATTTTCATCTGAGCTTTGAGCTTTGAGCTTTAGAGTTCTCAAGATAGATTCTTTTTGGTTTTCGAGTTAAAAAGTTTGTTTTCCATGTCTACTATTTCTGCAACTGCTCCGCCACAGGAGGTGGCGGTGACGGCGGCTTCTTCATCGTCTTCTTCTTCTGCGGTTTCAAAAAAATGTTTCAATTCCGACTGTACAGACTTCAAATCAAGAAAGGGATGGCGGCTGCGCTCGGGCGACTTGGCTGAACTCTGCGATTCATGCGCGTAAGTCTGTTTTTCTACTTTACTTGTTTTACTCCTTTAACAGTGGAGTAGGGCACAAATGGAGAAGCTTTTGATACTTCAGGTCTCTGTTCTTGTTTTTCTTGGGTTTGGGATTGAACGTCTTCGAAAGTTTGATGTTGTATGTTAGGGAATTTGGCTGTGTATGTGTTAGGGATATAATGGTGATTTTCTTGTGATTTTGTGTTTTAGTTTGGGATTAGTTATCGTCTCGAAACTGGAAATCGAAACTGGAAATCTGGGTGTTGTGGGCGAAAATGGCTTTTAAGTAATTACCAACTTACTAGAGTGCATGTCCCATTTTTGGTTACTTGTTCCCATGCTAGGTGGCATAATCTTAAGTGGCCCTGGTTGAAAATATATTAATATGCCGTTGCAATTAACACGTCTTCTGGAATCTAGCTGGTGATGATGGCTGGTTTTTCTGACTCCTTGGTTATGTGTAAGTGAGCAGTTGGTTAAGGTCGAGCAACTTACGCCTGTAATGAAAGAAATCATCCTTAAATTAGCAGAAAGACATGAGTGGATTTGTGTACTTTTATTTTAGTTGGATAAGATAGTCAGCGAGTCGAAATGCTGGTGCTTAGAAGAATATGACTCTGAAGCTGTCAATCCTCTGGAAGGAACAACGAGAAGTTTGGTTGAACTTTGACATTGATTTAGATGCATGTCTTAAGGAGCTGAATACACCCTACGTAGGATCTCAAGTTTTTCTGAAATAGTTCACAGGAAAAATTTCCTTTGTTTTTTTCTTGTTAATTTGGTCTCTTTCAATTTTAGTGTTCTCTTACACTACTTGATGACTACCTTTACTCTGTGTGATTTAGCTCCGCTTATGAGGAGGGCAGATTTTGTGAGACTTTCCATTTGAATGCTTCGGGTTGGAGGTGTTGCGAGTCATGTGGGAAGGTCAGTGTAAATTATCTGGTTGGTTTGTGCATTTTAGTGTCTATAACATTGATTTTATTATCAACTTGAGTTTCGTGTTCATTGCAGCGGGTACATTGTGGATGTATTGTTTCATATAATGCTTTTGCCTTGTTGGATGCTGGAGGAATTGAGTGCATAGCATGTACTAGGAAAAATGCTCTATTGGTAAGCAAAATGTTAATCTTCATTATATAAAAGATGATTATTGTTTATTTTGGTTGTTTACGGCTTCTTTATTTCATAGTTTTGTTGACCTGAGATGTACATACATTTAATTTGTTGTTGCTAACACCATATTGTTGCTTTGAAAATGAGTAGTTATCATGATCAAGGCTTTTATTTTGAGTATTTGGGTTATAGTAAGCTGTTCTGATGTTTTCTGTCGCTCCAACCTCTGCTGATGTTTTTGAGGATTTAAAGTTGTTCTAAAATGCGTAAGGATTATAATAGTCTTTTGTGAATGGACATATGTGCCTACAGCATGCTGACACATTGACATTAGAATATGAAACTTGTAATTTTAACTTCAGTTGATGTAACGACTATGACATATACCGAAGTGCCAATTCTGTTCTCCTTTGGAAGACTGTGACAGTTGTTCCTTACTATTTTTAACCCAAAAAAAATTGATTTAGAGATTACTTGGTCACTCTAAATGATGAAAGGAAGGATTAGAAAAATAAAGTAACGTATGCTAATTGAGATGAGAATTCACTAGTAAGACTTTACATATAACTCTGTTTTTAGCTTTGATATTATTAACTTTATGCTAAGCAACCTGAATTTCAGACAGCAAACTCTGCATGGCCATCTTCATTTTTTTATCATGGATCTCTGCCTGATAAACTTAAAGACCTCTCTGTCAAGAGTTGGTGTCAGTTAGCTGGATCAGGTCCTGTACCATGGAGACAAGCACCTAGTTTATTCAGCTCTTCTATATCTCAGTCTGAATTGCATCCGAGGATGCTGTATGAAATGGACAGGCTTACTGCTAGTGAAAGACTAATTACTCCTTCCATGGAAAAAGTGAAAATTGAAGATGTCTCTGATAGATTAGTGAATGGAAACCCAAAGCTTGGTGCACGAGATATTGTTGAGAATGGAAATGAAGGTAGCAATCCTTCTTCATTTTTATCTTACTCTCTATAATGTTTCACATGATGGATTGAAAATTTTGGTAGATGCAAAAGATGTGATGGCCCTTAAGCTTATCTGAACATTTTGCTGCAGGAGCTACTGTTGATGAGCAACCTGGACCAAGTTCAGGTATCTCACATCGGCCTTCTTCCTTAAGGAAAGATCCAATGACTCCACAGTTTGGCATGGCTGTGTCTTATGCGTCTCTAAATGAAGCCAATGGTCATATTGGCTCTAGTGCTACCTTACGGCCAAATCCTCCTGCCACACTGCCAAAACAGTTTCATGGTAGTAACATAGCAAATGGAGCCGACTCGTCAGGAGATGCTCAAATTCGCAATGGAAGACCTCGAGCAGATGCCCGCGGAAGAAACCAGTTACTTCCTCGGTACTGGCCTAGGTTTACTGATGAAGAGCTACAGCAAATCTCTGGAAAGTATCCTTTGAAAAAACATGAAGTTGATGGTTTTCTGAGCTAATTTGGTCATTGCTTACGTTTGGCTGGAACTGTGAATTTTTTATATGCGAAGAAGAAATATATAGAAAACAAATTTAGATGCTCACTTTTCCTGAGTTCAAAGCATGAGGTACATAGACAGATGAGCTGGTGTAGGGGATTGACTATCATCTATGTTGATTCTGATGTGAGATACAATTTCAAATACTATAGCCTTAATTGTGTTCAAGCTCGAATTCTGTAATCACCCCATTGTTTGAGAAAATGTTGAGTGCTAGTGATGCTGGGCGAATTGGACGCTTAGTGCTACCTAAGAAATGTGCAGAGGTATGTTTTACGGATCCAAATTTTACCTCTCACTTTGTTGTTGCTTTTTATCCTTCAAGTTCCATGTACTGGCGAATACAGATGAACAGTTGTCTTATTTTGGCTGGAAGAATATCATATGCTTGTCAATTACTCAACCGAAAGTTGTTTTTACAATTAATTGAACCTCCTGAATCGTTTTAATTAAAGTCGTCTGAGACCACTTGATTATATTGCTTGCTTGACATGCTTAGAATGAACTATATTTTCAGTAAAATATATTCAGGATGTGTAGTGTGAAAGAATCACATCATGTCACTGTAGGCTTTTTTGTTTGTCTAACGTTGATATGACGCACTCTGAATGGTCTAGTTACACATGCACTAGCCATAAAGTGTGATATGAACTTCAGTTTAATTAGCTATTAATATTTAATAGTCAACTGAATGGTACTTGATTTATGTTAACCTACAAGTAGGGAATATCGTTGTGAAAATGCATTATTTGTTCAATTCAAGCGTGCTTTGAGTGCTGTGAAACCTCCTATTTTGAAGAAAATATTGTTCTCACGTCATTGAAATATCCTTTATCAGTTAGACAATAGAATATGAAACTCATCAAATCTCACCTCATTCTTCTAACTCTCTGGTGTGATTTCATCATAGTTTCTTGTTGTCTTTATCATCTGATGTGTTCTTCTCTATACTTATCTTGCTCATATTGGGACAGGCTTATTTCCCACCAATTTCACAGCCTGAAGGTTTACCTCTTAAGGTCCAGGATTCTAAAGGCAAGGATTGGGTTTTTCAGTTCCGATTCTGGCCAAATAATAATAGCAGAATGTATGTCTTGGAGGGAGTTACTCCTTGCATACAGAGTATGAAATTGCAAGCAGGTGATATAGGTAAGATAACAAGAATGGGAAGAATTGTCAAGAACTATTTTGCACAATTGGCTATTTGCTTGCTTATATTGGTTTATCACTATTTAAATCATCCTCAATGGTATGGCTTTTTTACCTGGTAGTATTGTAATGTGTCTTTTGGTTTACCCTTTGCCATTTTCTCCCTTTAATTTCAGTCTTTGTATTTATTTCTTGTTTGTGTTACTGAAATTTGGCTTCGTTTCTCCAGTAACATTTAGTAGGATGGAACCAGAAGGAAAACTGGTTATGGGATTCAGAAAGGCTTCAACTGCTCCATCTTCTGATCAGGTTACCTTTGTGTATTCTTATGATTTTTTTGTTCTGATTACCTTACTGTATCCACTGGAGTTGAGGACAGTAACTAACAGATTGGTTGAGAAATAGTTTTTCTGTTCTTTTCAATTAATTATGTTTCGGATTACAAGGTGTCCCCAAGTTCAGACAATGAGTAATCTGTCTTTGGTGCGAAAATTGGTATTTATTTGCATCTTAAAGGCACGCCTTAGAAATTGTTTTGCTGTTAATGCTTACTAAAAAGTTTATTTTTAAGAGGCTTCATGTGGAGAATCTTCAATTTTGTATTGTCATAGTATTTGGAAAAATAAACAAGTACTGTTCAAGAAATGCAGCATTTAGAAGACATGATGTGCGTCTAAATCATGTGGAACTTATTCTATATCTGGATAAACTGAGTCTGGTTGCCCTAGTGTACTGATTAAACCCATGTACTGACTGCCATTTTTTCCCTTTCCAGGATAATGAAACAAGTAAAGCTGCTAATGGAATTTCTGCCAATGGAGAAGTCAGCGTTATAAATATTTATACTGATGAAATTTCTTTGAGCATTAATCTATTTTTCATTCAAAAGATAACTCAGTTTTCATCAATTTCCCAGGCTGAAGTGGCAGAGCATAGTCCTTGGTCCAAAGTTGACAAGTCAGGATACATCGCAAAAGAAGTTCTTGATGCCAAATCTTCTATCAGAAAGAGGAAAAGTAGCACATTGGGTTCAAAGAGTAAACGTTTAAGAATTGACAATGAAGACATGATAGAGCTGAAGCTAACATGGGAAGAAGCACAGGGACTACTCCGCCCTCCTCCTGATCGTGTTCCTAGTGTTGTGATGATTGAAGGTTTTGAGTTTGAGGAGTATGAGGTTGGTTATTAACACCACATCCATGTTTCTATTCTCTCTTTAGTCATATAGAAATCTTGTTGGTATTTTCCCTTTGTCTCTGGTTGTGTTAATGGATGGCAATTGTAGATATTTGCTATTTTATGGGTTAACCAATGTTAAACATTTTTTTCTTTAAATTATGGATCTCCTCGTGGATCTGTAATATGCATTTCTGCAATCTGATTCAACTGTTGTAACACTTATATTTACCTGCCCAAATGGACCTAAAAAACTGCTGATACTGGGTACCTTCTGTGTTCAGGTTTCTCCCACTTAAAACCATCTGAAGTAGAAGATCTAGAAATCAATCTACACCTGGCCTAGTGGTTGCTTTCTCTTCTAACCACTTGGTCTTTGGTTGTAGTCTAGACGCTGGGTGGGGAGGGTATTGGGTATTAGGTAAATTTGACCCTAATTATAAAGTAGATATATGTTTCCATTTAGTTTCCTAGGTGCAATGAGATTGGCTAGGATCCTTACAGCGTCACTGGTGAATGTTTCCTGCTAAATTAATGTGAACTAGTGATCCTATCTACACTTGAGGACTATAAAACATTTGATTTCATAGGAATATGATTATTGCCAAATTTTAGCTTTGATGGAAGTTATGGTGGAGTTAAATAACAGGGCGAAAAGTACTAGTTTGAGGTGCTTTATTTGTATGAAAAGTACAATGATGGATTAAAATAGCAGGTCTCATGTGAATATTGATTATTTTCTTCTCATTCAGTTTTCTTTTCTAGTATTTTTCACTTCTTCTCTTTCCAACACCCCTTCTCCCAATTTTCCCCGGCATGGGGCATTTTCAGAGTACTGACATGCAGTATAACAGGATGCACCAATACTTGGGAAACCAACAATTTTTTCCAGCGATGATACGGGGTAAATTGCTTATCTTAAGACCTCCTTGATCTAATGTGTGTATGTTATAATTTACTAGTAATGCATTTATCTTCCAAAATTAGTGCATTTATCTTGCAAAATCTGATAGATATGCTATATGTTCATAAACTAGTTTGATTCTTGTCAAAGTATTTATTGAAAAGAAAAACTTAATAGTGAGGCTTTGATTCTTGTTTGCAGTTGTTATGTGTTATACTTAATACTGATTTGTATTTGAGGAAGGTAGCCCCCTGTCTTCTGCTTATTATCCTCTGCGGTCACCAATATATACTGGCAGCAAGTAACCCAGGACCATTTCTATCTATCAATCAAATCCTTCATTTACTTTAACCATACTGCAAATTCTACTCCAGTTTTTTAATCAATAATCCCATTCAATCAGTAGAACACCTTAATTTCCTTGCATTCTGAAGTAAATATTTCCATTCTTTGGATCTTTTGCTTTTAGGTTTTTTGTGTTGATATATGCTTCAGTCCCATTCTATCTTTTAGGGGAGAAAATTCTAATGCTGTCTTTCTCTTGTCAGTCAAAAGGTTCAATGGGTTCACTGTGAAGATTGCTTAAAGTGGCGCAAATTGCCTGTCAATGCTCTGCTTCCCTTCAAATGGACATGTTCTGATAACCCTTGGGATTCAGAAAGGTACAAGCATCCATTTAATTTCCTTCTCATGGTCATTTCCCTATCGACTTATATCTTAGGCTTTAACATCTGGATTGTAGCCTTAGACCCTGCAATATAAAGTGCTAGATGGGATGAAAATCGCATCCTCTTAGTAACATTGGAAGCTTAGACTTTTAGAGGTGAAATTATCATTGTGGTAATCCACAACATTACACTATTTCTTATGGTAGAGATCCGTATGGAACTTTTGACCATGGTATCCTTTCTATCAGGAAAAGAGTTAGAATGTTGTTTCCAGATTGAATATTCCTTGTTTGCTTTTATTTTGGTTATTCTTCCAATGTAACAAGCACTGAAGTGAGCTTACATCGATCACTTTCAGCTGACAAATACATGCATCAGTTCCACATTTGTATTATTTACCTCGGTTGTGATCCTTGTGCATCACTGATAACTTTTGTTTCTCTGCTTCCAGGTCATCCTGTTCAGCACCTCAAGAATTGACGTCAGAACAACTTGAAGTTCTCCTACGATCGTGTAACCTAGGTATAAATTGCTTGGGACAAATAATCATCATCTTATTGCTATATTCAGAATATGCTAGTAACATACTCGAGAGAAGCGGATAAGATTATTATTGAACATGGTACTAGTATCGTATTCATGTACTGCTCTTTTACTATTGTTGCTGTATATACTGATGACTGAAATGACATCTTATGTTCAAATGGTGATGCTTGAACCCTCACAACTGGCGAATTTCCAATCATTCTATGGTTGAACGACTAGATTCTTCCAAGAAAATGAAAGCTGCTAAGCAGGATACAGATAACATGGAAGCTTTGGAGGGGCTTGATACTCTTGCCAACCTAGCACTCTTAGGAGAGAGTGATGTACTCCCTCCATCTCAGGTCACCACAAAGCACCCTAGGCATAGGCCTGGCTGCTCCTGCATTGTCTGTATTCAGCCTCCCAGTGGGAAGGGCCCCAAGCATAAGCAGACATGCACTTGTAATGTCTGCTTGACAGTGAAGCGCCGTTTTAAAACCCTTATGATGAAGCGTGAAAAGAAGCAGTCAGAGAAAGAAGTGGAAACTTCAAGGAAAGAGCAGCAGCAGGTGCAGCAGCAACCACTACCTGATAAATTACTTGTTGATGACCCATCACCGTCTTCTAGTACTCGATGTAGTAGTCCAAACCAGAAAAGGTTGATCAGTGATGTGTCTGATGATGATCCATGCATAGTGAAATCCTCAACATCTCCTTTCAAAGGCCAAATTGACCTAAACATTCAGCCGGAGAGAGAGGAAGAGTTATCACCTGGTTCAGACAATGGAAGCACGATGATGCGGATGGTTCAAGATGCCACTGAGAGGTACCTGAGGCAGCAGAGACAGTCGCGTGCTGATGATCACAGTAACCAAGCAGGGAATGAGACACTGGTGGGTGGAAAAATAGGCGAAAACATCAGTGATAAGTTGACAGTTGGAAGTAATCATCAAGGTGCTGACAAGGATCACCCTGTAGCTTTTTCCATGAAAGCATCTACGTCTGGTCCAATCATTTGATAGATAGATGTGCTCAATCATCCAATGTTAATTGGCCAACCATCCAAATTGTAGTACGGGGATAACTTTCATTGCACTTCCGTCCACACTGCATTGCGCATCGATGGTATCTGTACATAGAAAGTAGAGGGTAAGGAAGTGGACAATATGGTCAATAGACCAATAATTTTGCTGACTTGCATACTGTATCTGATTCTCTCTCTGGGTAAAGATAACGGAGGCTGATGTGATTTAGGGGGAAATATTATATTTAACCATGTGGAGTTTGTTGGCAGAAAGCTATGTACTTCATGTTAAAGGAGCTCACGGCTGTCCGCTGGAGGAAATGAGAACATGTAATTAAGTTGTGCCTACTCTTTAGTAATAGGGAATTCGTTTACCATGTTTGTTCTGTTGTACCTGTCATTAATCGATGTTTACTCTTGTACATCTCAACTTTATTCCGTTCAGTTTCATGTATGAAAGGAAAACTAAAAATAGGGTAATAACAAAGTGATTCTGAAGTTTCGTAGCATGATCAACTCGGAACTTATAGAAGTTTGAAAACAATAACGCCAGGGCATAAATCTCTTCGCTTTGTGAAGGTTGGGGAAGGTATATCAATTACATGTTTTTTTTTTTTTGTATTTTACAAAGAAACCATATCTATGACTTAAACTTGTAATCTTTTAGCATGCAAGGGTAATTTTATCAATTACTCCAAGCTAGCGCGCGTAGAAAGACGGATATTCTTTAGTTATTATCAGACAATTATTTATTCACAAATCTTGTGTGGAGCAAATAGTTTTCATTTTTCATCTCATAAAAAATCCTTTTTGCTCCGCTTAGCCTATCCCCCCTAAGGGAATTTTAGTGATAAGTTTTGTAGGAATGAGACAATACTATTTGATCAAATACTTAGCGACAACTCCTATGTT
>JAOSBO010000002.1:32720668-32730927 GCA_027563915.1 Erythroxylum rotundifolium
CACTCCAATTCAATTTTCAAGCACTAAAATCATATTTTTCATAACAATTTCATTTATTAGCAAACATACCGGGAAATTTCATGAATGCATGTACAATCATTACATGTGCAAAATTTACTATTCACGTGCATATATGAATGCATGAGCATAGCCAAACAATTTTAAAACACTCCTAGCCCTTTCCAAATTACTATCTTACCCTTCCCATCGGTGATGGGATGTTACAAGAAGAGCTTTTTGCATCATCCAAATTTTGAAAACCCTATAGAGCTTATCGGGAGATTGAGGAAGAGAGGAAGGAAGAGAGACATGGAGAAGAAGCTTAACGCGAAGTACTTCCCCCGGAACAGGAGGTTTCCTGCTATCGCTGCCTCTGCTATTCCACTCCAAGCGTATTTTCTGATTTATTTCAGTTTTATTGATGTATAAAATTGAGATAGTCGTTGAGAATAGGTTTTGTTGGATGTTGAATTTTTGTCTAAACTCACCTTCAGGATTTTGTCTTTTATATTAATTAAATTTGATTTATTATGTTTTTATTGAGTTGTTTGTGATTCAATTTTTGTTCTTAATAATTCAGTAATAAACTGAGAGAGTAAACCGACTGAAAATTTCGGTAGGTTATTGGACAATTTTAGAAGGTTGAGTGAAAAGGGTGGAAGCAAGTAGAAGATTTGAATTCTGTAGTTAGGATTATTTCATTTTCGAATAAAAATCGGGAAGGCATTGAACTTAGACATTAATTTGATGATCGAGGAGGTAAGAAAAAGAGAGGTGAAAGGGCCAAAAAGAATTAAGAAGTGATTGAAAATATTGGGAAAAGAATAAAAAAAGAAAAATCAAGAAGTGGTGGAAAACTATAGGCCATGATCATGGCCTATGACTGGGCAAGAAAGGGAGGATGCATTTTTAAAAGAAAATTTTTACCATTTCACCCTCTTAACGACCTATATATTCATTTCTAACTTCACTTTTCCATTCACTTTCATTTTCACTTTATCTCTCTAAACTTCAATACTGCAAAAGCTCTCACATATCTCCAAAATTTTGCTTTTGAGACACCCAATAGTTTAGAATTGCATGATAAGGTAAAGAACTTGGTTGAATGAATTCAGTGGGCTAGATTTATACATTTCCAATGTCCTATCTACCAGGAGCTTACTTTGGAATTTTTCACTTCATTGACTTATGACCTTAGGAACTCTAAGGAATTGTGGTTTAGGTTGGGAGGAAGAGCTTATGAATTGAATGTAGAAATCATGTGCGATATATGTGGGTTCCTCGAATCCTCCATCATCAATCATCATGCGGATTTTCATCCTTCTCAATATTAGAATGAACTCATTGGAATTGAGCGATTTCACGCCATGAATGCTCATAACAACATTATTAGGTCCCATAAGCACTTGTTGCTGCATAAGTTCATATGTTAGCTAGTTTTTGACAAAACAAAAACCAATAACTGTTCCATAAAGGAACTATTCATGTTGTGGTGCATGGACCATAGTATTCTAGTGTACACATCCACACGTGCTAAATGGCATTGTTGCGACTCCGCGTAAAAAGAGCAATAATTTAAGAATGGGGTACATAGTTTCTACCATAGTTGAATATTATAGCGTGGACCATAATGGGTTAACGGTCCACCTCTTTGACTTCCTAAACCATCACCATTTATGGCGGGTTGAATTCTGTAAGTCCCACAACATGAAACTTAGGGAGCTAGAAGACATATGTAAAGATTAGGGCCAATTAGGTGAGCTCGAGTTCAGTGCCATATAGGTAGGCAGAAGAGGACTCGACTAGTGAAGAATCCGAGGAAGAAGAAGAGGAAGAACAAGGATGGCAGAAAGTTCTGAATGCAATCTCTGACACCAAGAAGAAACTTATGGAGAACATCATAATAATGAAGGAAATGATGCGGACACAACGGCGCTAGAGTTGGGATATCCGATGGATCCATAGGTATTTCGAGTTTTAGGGCATTTAATTGCTGCCTCCCACACCATCACCACCTCCATCTCCATGAGATGTTTGTTTAACCCAAATTTTCTTTTTCAAATTAGCCTTAAGTTCTATTTTTTCTATTTATTTTTGTTTAATTTAATTTCTATCTTTCTTGTCTTTCATGTGCTTGTCTATCCCTTTCTCGTATTGAGGACAATGTGTTGTTCAAGTGTGGGAAGGGATTATGTGTTTTACTTTTGAATGTGATTCTTGCATATTGTATGATAGTTTTTAGGTTGCAATTTGTGAATTATGTGAATATGTCAATGGCTTAGATGGACTGAAATTTATTTTATTTTGAACATAGTTTATTAGGTTGTGAATTATCCTTAGCTAGCAAAATTAGTGAATTGAGGTTCTTTGGATGAATATAAGATAATTAGGATTTAGTGTAAGTTTAGCACCCTCTCAATTGTCATATTTGAGGCCTTTCAACTTAAGTATTTTTCATGGAAACGAGTAGCTAAAACAACAAGGAAGGTAATAAAAAATAAAAAAGTGTTAAATTAATAACTATTTCGTTAACCCTCAGGTTATGAATAGAGCTAGCAGCCAATTGAAAACATGATCATAGCCGAGTAACTGGATCGACACGCATCACAAATGTGTGCCTTCACATCAAAAAGCTATAATGACGTTTCAACCAAGCTGTTTAATTAAATGACTTCGTCGAGTAACCGAATTGACATTCATCACCAATTTTTGCCTCTGAGTAAAAGACTACATCCTTGTTTAATAATAAATAAAAATTGTGTTCTTAATGAAAACAACCTATCTAAATTGTAATAGCTGAATTTTCATGAAAATGCACTTAGGAACAGTTACAAAGTATGAACGACCAAAGAATTATTAAGGTGTGTGTGCAATTAAAAAGGGTAAATAAATTAACACTTGAATCTCGATTAATTTGTATATTTAGTTCAAAGCCCCTAGACATAGATTTTGCATGCCAATGGTTTGATATAACTTGAATGATTGTGTTCAAGATTATATTTATTTCATGAAGTTGAAGCCATTGCCTCATTGTTGTATTATGTGTTGTGTGTTTCTTATATGTATGTTTTTTTGTTTGCTTGAGGACAAGAAAATGTTTAAGTGTGGGGATGTTGATAGGTGTGATATGCATCATATTTTAGGGTTTAATTTGTTATGTATTAAGTGTTATATTGAGTGTTTAGTGTGTATTTAGATTAGAATTTTTTTAATTTATGTGTTTAAGTGTTTTTATGGGTTAGTATAAGCCTTTGAGCTTAAATGTTATGTTTTTAGGTACCTTGACGTGTTTGTTAGTGTTTTAGGGCCAACATCGAAGAACGGAGGAGTTTCAGGGACTTTCGGTCTAAAACCATGACCTACGATCGTGGCACAATAGGTCACGATTGTGTCAGAGACCTATAAACCAGACCACAATCGTGGCCTAAGGGACATAATCGTGACAGAGATGATCGTGACAAAAAGACTCTATCACAGGTCATGATCGTGGCATTTGAGCCACGATCGTGACAAAGAGGTTAGATGCTAGTGCAGATATGCAAATAAGAGAAAAAGTCAAAATTTAAGGGATTTTTTCGGACCGTTTAGACCTCGAATCAACCCTAAGGTTTCCAAGGTATTTAAGGAACATTAAGAACATAAGAGAGGGGCTTTTTGCATTAGCCAAATTTCGAAAACCCTAGAGAGCTTATCGAGAGATTGAGGAAGGAGATGAAGGAAGATAGGGCTTAATGTGAAGTACTTCTCGAAATAGGAGGTTTCCCACTGTCCCTACCTCCGCTATTCCATTCCAAGCATATTTTTTGATTTATTTCAATTTTATTGATGTATAAATTGAGATAGTTGTTGAGAACAAGTTTTGTTGAATGTTGCAATTTTGTCTAAACTCACCTTCGGGATTTCATCTTTGATATTAATGAAATTTCATTTATTGTGTTTTTATTAAGTTGTTTGTGATTCAAGTTCTGTTCTTAATAATTTGGTAATAAACTGAGAGGGTGAACCGAGTGAAAATTATCAAATTGGGCTAATGAGAGTTAGGTAGTTTGATAGATTAAGAATTGAATCAAAATGGTAACATTATATAGCGAGAGATCGTGCATACGTTTCCCGTAGGTTATTAGACAATTTTAGAACTAATTTAGGTTTTAAGTAACTTGTGGATCGAGAGATTACAATTCCATAATTTAAATTAGGGATTATAAATCAGGGTTAAAGATTATAACTTAAGAGAAAGTAATCCACACTATGACTGTCTAGACCTGATAATTCAATAATTTCATAATCAATTAGGTTTTCGTTAAGGTTGGATTAAACCCCCTTTATCTTAATTGGTAGTTTCTAGGTTGATTCTTGATTGGGTTGTGCAAATTGCTATCTTGTCTATATATCTGAATTTTAATTCTTGAATTTGATTGCTTAACTAAGTAATTTTTGCGTCAGTTATTTATTTTGAATTATTGTGAATTATGTTCAGCCTTAGATTTTAGGATTAGATTAACCATCCTCATGGGATCGATACCTTAGGTACTAAGCGAATGAACGTGCACTTGCAGTATTATTGAGGTTATAAATATTAAAACTTAGCATACGTAAACCTGCGATCACTGCCTATGTCAAGAGGAAGAGAAGGTTGAGTGGTGAAAGTTAACATAGGATAAGAATTTTCCCCAAAAGTATCTTTCCGTTTTTGGATGATGTTCTAATATGGACTTCCCACTCTAGGTAAACTTCCCTTCCTAAATATAGTAAGCAGTTGATTCCTTTGTAAAGAATAACAAGAGATTTATGAATTTTTTTTTGAATATGAATATTCATGGGAGATATAAGGTGGAATTTTGAGTTTGTTTTATTTGGGAATTATTGATCCAAAGTGGATGAGCTTTTCCAATTGTTTTAGGGCCTTTCACTATCACTAGATTAGGGAAAGGATTGTTTTGTTTCTGACTTTTGGATCGTCACTACATAATGTATGAAAGGAAAAGAATAATAAAGTATTTAAAGGAGATGAAAAAACAAAAGAAAAGCTATAACATGAGATTATAAGGTGGAGTAGGGAACTATGTTTATTAAATAACAACATTAGGAGATGTAGGGAGGATGTGACTATTGCATAGAGAATTTAAGATGTTAACTAAAGTAGATACTTATCAAATTTAAGGATATGATGTAGCTAGAATGTAGTCTAAAATTACAATTGGTTGTGACCTTTTTAAGGCATGTAATTTGGGAACCATCTTGTATCATTTTTAAAAAGTTTTAATACTATTTACTTTAACTTTTCAAAAAAATTGCAATTAAAATCTCCAAAACTTTAGTTATTATTTACTACAATAAATTCTTAAATTAATGCTTTATTATTTTTATTTTCTCTAAGGTATGCACTAGGAAATGTCTGAATTTTTTATGTATATAATTTTTTTCCCTATTCATCACATTAAGTTTTTATACCACTTTATAAAAAGTGGAATTCTCCTTGATTTCACACTCACAAGAGACTTGAGCATTAAAACTTACTATTGTCCCATAAGTAGTCGATAAGACAATAGATGAATGTAATTTTTAAAAACTTGTAGCATTAACAAACACATGGAGTTAGTAAGTATGGAAGACTTATTAAATAAGATAGGTGATTCATTATACTAATGAATAATAAGTATTCTCCTACATTTATAAGTATATATAAGCAATTAAATAGCAGGGGATGTTTAAAGGCATTACAAAATGGTGGTTCAAACTTTTTAAATATTTACATGTGCTTCCTAAAATATTTTAAAATTTTAGAAATTATATTTAGCACTTTTTCAATAAATGGGAAGAAACTAATGTGTAATCATGATTCCAGGAAAATTCTATATGTTTAAAACCAACAAATTAACCCAAGAAAATTTATCAAAGATGCTCAAATTATTTAATAACAAAAGTCATTACCTTTTAAGAGTAAGAGAAAATAATCACATAATACTAGTGTAACAATTTTTTTTCACAACACTTCAATCTTCTTTAATTTTTAAGCATAACTCTTTTCTTGTTTATTTTTTATTCTGACTTATTTATGAAGCCTTTTCATAAAATTTTTAAACAATTAGTTGTTGACAGCATTAACCCTCCCTTTTAAAGAAAAATATAACTGTTAGTAAGTTATTCAGATGATTTTTGGTTGATAGTTTGCTTGGTTAACCATGCAATTTAAAATCTAGTGTAATAAAAAGCTCACTGTTTAACTGACTATGTGATCTACTAATTGATTAATTTAAAGCCTTTAAAGATCTCTTAATCATATGATACATTTTTACCACTCTAAATACCTACTGTTATTCGACCTTACTCCAATACACTTGAGGAAGACATGAACACCTTGTTGTAAAGGTTGAATAATCTTTTAAATATTATTAAGCCAAAACAGTAACACTTAATATTCTTAACCTCTCACAAGTTGTTTCAAGTATCAACTTTAAATTCCGTTACTCTTTAACTTATAATATACTCTCTATGTTAACAATCAATACAAGCCATTCATTTCCAATATTTATTGTAGAAATTCACAAATTATAATATAATTAGTTCAACATTCTTCTCCTTTTTTTTATAGCTTCCTTAAATATATGTTTACCTTTATATATTAATATCTTACCATGTATTAAATAAGATGTTATCATATATCTCAAAATGCACTTGAATGAAAATGCATATCTCAATGTCTTATACAAATTCAAAGTAACATATTATATCATACTGTTGAGCAAGTTCTAAACTTATAAAACCCTTAATATTCTATAAATGTACGGCTCATAGCATAGTATATGAGGTGTTTATCCCACAAGGAATTAGTGAACTAATTGAATGTTAATTTTTCTAAGGCCTAAAAGTGTAATTAAAATGAAAACAAAAATTAAATAGAAAAGCAAACAATTAAATATGGATTGATTGAAATGAGAATTCTAAATTAATGCAAGGAATCAGTGTTAAGCACCACCACTTGACAATTGAAATTCAAAGAAGGAAGATTAACAAATTATGAGAAAAGGGATTTATCCTATCATCAATGCTAACTTAGTCACTTTTATGTTAATGCGGTGTCAGTCCTAGAATTTTGAAGGGTGAATTAGTCTCTATTGAATTGTAATCACTAAGCCCTAACTCATAAACCCTAATTAAGTTGAATTACCGAACATGTAATTTCTCGATTAACTAAATAGCCCAAAACCTAATTAGTTCTTAAGCATTCCAATAAACAACAGGGTCCTCACACGAGATCTCTCTTCATATAATTACTGATTTGATTATTTACATGGTCTATTAGATTGTTTAACTCTCATTATCCAACCTAATCATTTTGCATATGTTCCACTCTCTTGATTTATTACCGAAGCATGCAATTATAACAAATAATCATAACACCCAACATCATTAACAACAAAAGCAACTAGATTAACATTGAATCAGGTATAAATCCCTAAAAGAAGTTAAAACATCCTTGAGCCAAGATCCATCATCATCAATTCCATCTCATACATCAATTGATTAAAATAAAGGATGAAAAGAAGTAAAGATAACTTAGAGGATTGGAGGTTGAAGTAGTAGCTAAAGCCCCTCCTTCTCTCTAACCCTTCTGCCTCTTCCTTAACTTTTTTCCAAAGTGGCAAATGGAGGCTCCCCCATTTAGGTCATTTCTCTTGTCTTATATAGTCCTTTACTAATTGGGTTAAAACTAGGTTTTACCTGGGCCTAACAATCTGAAATAACCAGTGAAAAATTAAGTTCGGGAGGCTAGTCTGTGTCTGTCATCATACAAGACACGATCGTGGCCTACTAAAATAAGTTTTTGTTATGATCATGGCCTAAGTCCTCCACTGGGCTTCCTCCAAATCTTCTCCATTATTCGATATTTGATCTCAAACACTAACAAACACATCTAAGCACCTCAAATAGACAAAGTTAAAGCTCAATAGCATTCTCTATCCCACATGAAAATCAAGACACAAATATCTAACCAACGATCATAATTCTAAACCTAAACATGCATGAATCAATTAATTAACAACTATAAACATGCTAAAATGCCTACTCAAACATCATGCAATCTATAACTATCAATGTCCCCACACTTGAACTTTTGCTTGTCCTTAAACAAAAACAAAACAAACAAAACACAAACACACCAAACAACAACACATACATATGTAATAATGGTACAATGACATTGAACTTCATGAAACAAATTTAAGTACAAACATAATTCTTCAAGTTGTTTTAAATTATTAACTCATGAAATCTATGCCTAAGTACTTTGGACTCAATATATATACTAATCAAGACTTAATGTCAAATTCATTCCCTCCTATCATTCACACACACACATATTAAGAATTAGTTAGTCAATTAAATTGTAACTATCCTTAAGTAGCTTTTCAAGAGAAGTCATGTTATTCACAAAGATCGATAGGATTTATTAAACAACGCATTATTTTTGTTAATTTTCATTAACATGAACCTAGCCTTTTGTTGTGAAGGCAACCATTTGTGATGAATGTCCCCTGATTATTCAACTAGGTCATGTTTTTATTAAGCGACTTGGTTAGAACGTCATTATATCCTTTTGATGCGAAGGCAAACATTTGTGATGAATATCCCCCAGTTACTTAGCTACATCACATTTTAAATTGGATACTAGCTCTATTTATAACCCTATTTGTTTCAAAGAGGGCAAGCTGAATAGTTATTTATTAAACAAAAACAATCTTTTTTTACACATATTTTCTTGCCTACCTCTTTTCTTTAGCTAATCATTCTCATGAAAAGATACTAATGATGCTACTTATTCGATTGACCTAAACTTATAAATGAATGTGTCAAATTCATAGCTTGAATGATGTTGGGACCCTGCCCTTGTGAGTCAAGTGCCTGACGTCCTAAGTGACATCTGGACATGCATCCCACAAGGGTAGCGTGCCCACACCAGTCAATCATCAAAACGAACTCACTTTTCCTGTTTCCGAACAGATTTTGGGAAAACTCAAATAGGAATTTTAATTGGACTTCTTCAGAAAATTTGTTCCCCATTTTCTTAAGTCTCTAACGACATCAAAATTATTCAATTCGGTTTAGTGATTCGAAAGATATACTTCAAACATTTTTGGACTGCTCTTGTCCAAATCAGTATACTATGCACAACTTCTATCCGAAATTTAAACATTTAGAAACTGAACTAAATTCCAATTTCTTCATACCATTTGTAGCTCCATGTCTCTAGTTTACCAAAAATTAGAAATCATCTCCTTTGGAGCTCTACCGATCCAGAAATCATCAAAATATTGAAGTATGTTCAGTGGAATAACACTAGTTCAGAGTATTTAAGAACACACACACACTGTACCCATCCCACGTTTTTCACTCAATCTTTCTCAATTCATTTCAGATGGCTATATTTTTGTTTTTGGACATAGAGCAATGTCTTACGAGTCCAATGGTTCAAGAATCAAGTCAATTGAGTGTCTAGAGAAGAAGTTATGGCCAAAAGAATCAAACATGTTTTTGTCCTTAATCATATTGAACCTGTTTCAGGGAAACAGCCTTAACTTTCTCTAGAAATATTTGATTAAGGTGTTCTTTAGATGGCTAGAAAGAGGACTTCAAGATCTACAACTTTCATGAAGATTACAAGATAGATTTTATCATTTGAAGGGCTGAAAATGGAACAGAAGATAGGCCAGGCAAAAAAGTAGAAGAAGCAAAACATAGAAGAAGATGATGTCATCACAGAAGAAGCAAAAAGGCAGAAGAAGTAAAACATAGAAGAAGATGACGTCATCACATAAGAAGAAAAAATCCAGAAGAAGCAAAACATAGAAGAAGATGACATCATCACAAAAGAAGCAAAAAGGCAGAAGAAGCAAAACATAGGAGAAGATGACGTCATCACAGAAGAAGTAAAAAGGCAAAAGAAGCAAAACAAGAAACAAGAAGATGACGTCATTACAGAAGAAGCAAAAAGGCAAAAGAAGCAAAACATAGAAGCAGATGATGTCATCACAGAAGAAGCAAAACATGGAAGATACAACTTCACTTTTGAATAGCTTGCCTTATAAGGACTATAACTTTTAGCTCCAATGTCCAAAATTCTCATAGTATATATCGTTGGAAAGCTAAGTGTAACATCCCATCACCGATGGAAAGAATAAGATAGTAATTTGGAATGGGTTAGGAGTGTTTAAAATTTTTTGGCTATGTTCATGCATTCATATATGCATGTGAATAGT
>JAOSBO010000002.1:32845904-32863765 GCA_027563915.1 Erythroxylum rotundifolium
TCTACATTTACTACTTAACATGTATTTTTTAAAATTTCAATAATAATTCACATAAATATGTGGCGTATTTCTTTTTTTAAATTACATGTCTAAAACATCAATAAAATGATATCATTTTTTTTTGTTCGATACTCTGTTTTAATTTTATTTTTACCCCCAAAGTAACATTATTTTATATGTAAATAAATATAACATGATTTGATTTTAAGATAAAATATAATTAAAATAAAATAACGGGCTCAAAAAATCCGAACCGCATTTAAACTAGTCGACAGAGGTAATTATCTTAAGCATTTCCGTTGTTTAAAGCGGAGCACTGAAAAAGGGGAGGATAATATCAAAAGCCAATATTCTATTCTCCCTAGATTTATAAACATATAATATTCAATCATAACGGACAAACAAACTATGAGTTGGAGCGACTGGCATGATTTGACTTCAAAATTAAGGTGTGGCCGTCGGCACCTCCAATCTTAAAGAAAATAGATATAATATCTAATGATATAACCATGGAAAAACACATGGCCCACAACGCTAACACTAATTGGATCACATTTTTACACGGAGAATGATTAAGATCCCTAGCAGCTCTCCAATCTTCTGTCAGTTGTGCTTTTTGTTACAGGATAGTTAACAGCTCCAATCTCTTCTCGAAACTAACTTGTTCAAGTTGATGTTTTACTGTTCTTTTGTACTACATTGCAAAGTTTCACATGAACTAATTAAAACAGGAAAGTTTATAATCTCTAGATGAATGTGAAGCTATTGAACAATAACAACCTTCCACTAAAATAGCACTATTTCCCTTTCTGAATACGTCACGTGGATTTCATTATCTAGAAATCGCATAAGATATTTGTGATTACTTCATTTCTTTTCAAAATTAAGTAAATTTTATCAGATAAAATGAACATGTTAAGATAAACTCCATATATGATGTCTTTCTTTCTATCCTCAAAAGAAATGGTAAAAAAAACCAGTTTAGATGCACATTCATATCATTAAGGAGTGAGGACCACTTTTTGTTCCTTGGAGTGTTGCGTGCGTGGGCTGTACAAGCAGCTTATGATCTATCTATATAGCTGCTCTCATCTCATCAACGTCAGAACGGGCACATCCATACACACAAGTCATTCACAAAACTGAGAAAGATCGAAAATCCAACTGATGCCTTTAAATTCTTCAAGCCTACTGGCTGCCAAAGCCCCACACTTCTTGGGACTTCCCACAACGTATGCGCCCAACTCCGCAACCGCTTTCTCTTCCTTTCTCCCTTTTCTCAACAAAAACCTCCAAAACAACTCTTCCCATTTTATGGCTGTCCCCAACTTGAACCAAAGTCATGGCCTTTCCTCTTCAGTTTTTGAGGAATCACCAAGCTTGAACCTTTCGTTTGCAAAGGCTGATAAGTATTCCAGAGAATTAGATATTGCTGTCAGAGCTGTGCAAATGGCTTGTTCTCTCTGCCAGAAAGTGCAGGGCAGTCTCATTTCTAATACCAACAATGAGATTCATGTCAAGGATGATCATTCTCCCGTCACCATTGCCGGTATCTAGTGGAATATAAACTGGGTTCTCCATAATTTTCGTTTCTTTACCTGGTTTGACTTTGATGTTGAATATTAAAGTTGAAGATCTTATTTGAATACGGGATAAAATTGCTCTCTGATATTTTCATTTTTTCAATCTCAATCTGTCTTAATCTGCCATACTTTTCCAATCAACAATAACAATGGGCATCTGTGGAACAGAATGAATGACCAAGTATATGTGCTTTATCTTATCCTTTCATGGATGAATATAAGTGGAAAAGATTATGGCATCTGGAACTACTTTGGAATTATTTGATTAAAAACAGCTGCATGTAGTGCTGTAACTTCATCCATTCACTAATGCAACTGCAAGTTGCAAAGTGATGCCACCTGTAAACAGCGAAAGCATGTCAGAGAAATGTCAATTTCCTTGTCATTTTGATTACTGTAGGATTCCGGACATACATTTTCCAAATAAGAAATATAAAGAAGTAAGAGTTCTTAGGATTGGAGTTACAAATTTGGAATTGAGTATCAATTTGACTTTTCTCTTTTGCTTTGCCTGTCCAGGGTGTTATCTGCGTTCTCTTAAATTCTTGGTGTCTTTCTACGAGAAAATCCCAATTCAACAGAACCATTTACTCAAAATCAAATTTTTCTATTGCATCAACATTTTCTTTTCTTTTTTTTTTTGTTTCCTTTTGTATTTGTATGTGCCTCATCTGCTTTCTAAATCTTAGTACTGAAACTGGTTGCTGATCTTTTAACTTACTGTCATTTTTCGTTGTAATATATTGTTCCTGGGTCTTGCTGACTAAACTTTAAAATGAATCTTTCTTATAAGTTATCCGCTAAAGTAGTAATTCTATTTGAGCCTTTTGACTTCCTTTCCCTGCTCTGGACAAAGAATAGGAACCTGTTGCAGAAACTAATTGAGCTTGATCGACTGAAAATATTTTAACAGAGCCTACAGCTGTGCTATGTAGATGGTTTTTAGAGTATGCACTTTTGGGGCTGTAGCTAGAAAGTAACTCTTGCACATGCAATAGTTTTCTCATCACTAATTCTGATTTCTCATATATATGAGATCTTAACTGAACATTTATTGTATAGATTGGGGCGTCCAAGCCACTGTCAGCTGGATACTGTCCATGTCCTTGGGAAGTAAAGATGTGTCAATAGTTGCAGAGGAAGACGTACAAAAGCTCAGCAAGGCTGATAAAGCTCCGCTCCTGAAAGTTGTAGTCCAAACTGTGAATGAATGTCTTGCTGAAGCACATCATTTTGGTCTTAAAGCTCCAGAGATGGCCCTGGACAATTCAGAAGTTCTTGAAGCCATCAGTCGTTGTAACTCAACTGGGGGCACTACAGGAAGGTTTTGGGCTCTTGACCCTGTAGATGGTACGCTAGGATTTGTCCGCGGAGATCAATATGCTGTTGCTTTAGCATTGATAGAGGATGGAGAGGTGGTGCTAGGAGTTCTTGGTTGCCCCAATTACCCAATGAGAAAGGAATGGCTTAGTTATCACCATCGTTACTATAGAATCATCTCTAAGTTGACCCCTCCAACATCTGAATCTTGGGATAAAGGCTGTGTAATTTATGCCAAGAAAGGCAGTGGTGAAGCTTGGATGCAACCTCTAACACAGGGACAGAGAAATTTGACATGGCCAAACTCTGCAAGGCCAATTCGAGTGTCCTCAATTGATAATCCAGCGTTGGCAACATTTTGTGAACCAGTTGAAAAGGCAAATTCTAGCCACTCCTTCACTGCAGGGCTGGCTCACAGTGTTGGACTTAGGTGCATATTCTTTTATTCTTTTTCTAATATAAGTTTTCTGTTATTTCCATGCAATAGAGTAACCCTCCGAATGAATTCAAGTTTGTCTATGTTTCATTTGTCTCCGTTCTTCTGAAATTTGACATAAACATCCTCTATTGGAATAAAAAACATCCCTTAAGAGTTAAGCCTACCATTATCATCTATTATGCATATACATACTATGATCTATCAAACTAGAATAAATTAAACAATAAAAAGCAGTCATTTTTTTCCATTCTAGAGGACACAAGTATGTTGAATTTTGAAGAAAAGCTAGCATTTGCAGAAGCAAATGGGGAAAGCTACAAGATCTTTCAGTTACGTGAAGCTCATTATCATCTTTAACTGCAGGAAGCAGCCATTACGTGTCTACAGCATGGTGAAGTACGCTGCCATAGCTCGTGGGGATGCCGAGATATTCATGAAGTTTGCCAGGGCTGGCTACAAGGAGAAGATATGGGATCATGCAGCTGGTGTTATTATTATAGAAGAAGCCGGTGGTGTGGTTACTGATGCTGGTGGGCAACCTTTGGACTTCTCAAGGGGTATTTATTTAGAAGGTCTTGATCGGGGTATAATAGCTTGTGCTGGAGCAAAATTACATGACAAGATCATCAAAGCCGTTGATGCTAGCTGGAACTCCTCTAGTCTGTAAGGTTTTGTTATGTGATATTAAGAAGAGCAAAATGGTTACTTAGAATACAGCGCAGGGAAGGCCTATAGAATTGGATATTTGTTTCCTGTTCACAAAGTTTCCAGGGAACCATTTGCTTTTTCATGGGTTCTTCACTGTCTATATGTTGCAAATTATATGTTAGCATTTTGAAGCTTTTAAATGATGGTGCTGTACAGAAGTGTTTGTTAGGTTATGAATCACAGATAATGCTATTGTACCACCCTTAGTCCATTCAATGATCAGTTCCACTGAGCTAGCACTGGTGCAGAAAATTTATGAAGGCCAACTGCTAACATTACAAATCCAATTTGGAAATGGATTGAATCCCTCCTTGTCTATGCCTTGAAATCACCCGGAAATGAAATCAGTTGAGCAATAAACATGCATAGGACTTTTTTCAACAACAAAAAGAAGAATGCACAAGTTCTTTTGATCTCGTATGGATTGCATCATTCTTCTATAAGAAGATAATCATAAAGATTATAGGACAATTGTATATATTAAAAGGACAATCACATAGATTGAAAGGATCTAATTATAATAAATCTGTATAATCATACATGATTTCATTTATTTAATATTATGTTGAATAATAGTAGTTATTAATAGATAACACTAAACTCATTCAATTGTGTTTAAGTGATTATCATCTCCTATTCACTCATGAATGAGTTTAATCAATTGTAATTTTGTAGCATAATCTAACAACTCGTGTAACCAACATACTGCAAGAGCTCATTGTCATATATCTGTTATGAGTATATAACATAAATCGATCCTGGGACCAAGATATCCTTGAGTAGATATTATATTAAATCTCTTTTTGATCTCATTTGTTTCATCATATTGAGATGGTTCATTTATATTTCTAAGATACGAAAACCACCTTTGAATACATTTTATATGAGTCTTTAAACATAATGACCTTCTATTCTGAATTCTTTAAAATCAAATTTGATACGCTTTTTTAGAATCGTTCCATGAGATTGTATCATACATGATCTATTGATAATATTGTAAAATAGCAAATCTTAAATTTAATTCTCAAGAATTAGATAAGAGTCTTAAGGTTATTTATTGAGGCATCTTATCCTCAAGGATTTCACACAATGTAAGTTGAGAGCTTGTAACTTATATTAATCCCTTTTTGCGGTCATATGTGCACACAGTATGAATCATGTGTTACAGTATTGATTTATATTATCTTTTTGTGAATGTTTTTAATTCACAAAATACTATATAGATGTTAGTTAAAATGTATTAAATGTTTAACTTGAGTTCACTTTTCTACTCCAAAATAAAATTTTGGAGCAATTTCATCTAACAACTTAAGATAGATGTAGTGATAATTTAGTAATTTTGTACCAACTTCCTTATAATTTAGGGTGAGATTTATAGTTTGGGTTTCTTTCTCTCTATTGTCACCTAGACAATAAACCTTAAACTTGCCTCATTTCTAGTGATCGCAAATCTCCAGAGGCGATTGCCTATGTGAGAAAACCAATCTTTGATATGTCTTACATATCCTCGATTAATATATCTATATATGTATATTTACACAAAATAAACAAATATATTTATGAATCAAGTATTATATAACGTATAATTTTCATCAAATATTCTCACATAAATATGACATTATAATAAATGAACATACAAAGAGAAATATTTCTTAGTACATTTCAATATTTACGTAAGCCAAGAGACTTCACATGCCTAATATATACATCTCTATAAATTGGCTTTATCATTGGGTTTGCCACTATATCTCGTGTAGTTATCTACTTCATGCTCTCTCCTTGTGCTACTATTTCTTTCACACAGTCATACTTGGTATCTATGTGCTTGGTTTTATAATAAATTTTGTCTTTTGTATAATCAATTGTTGCTTGACTATAACAATTGATAGTTATTGGTTCAATTTCTCTTTTAATGACTTCCAAATGAGCCAAGAATCATTGAAGCAATACAACTTCTTGTAGTACTGTTGAAAATGCTACAAACTTAGCTTTCACTGGGGACAATGCAACACAAGATTATTTCTTACTCTTCTATGATGTTATTCCATTATTGAGTAAGAAAACAAATTTGGAGGTATATTTTCTGTTGTTTAAATCTCTTTCCTAGCCTTCGTTTGTATATCCTTATATACATGTCATTGCCTTGATAGTAGTGTGATAGTCTACTGTACCTTTTAGATACCTCAGTATTCTCTTTACTGCTTTCCAATATGCTTTTCTTGGATTTGATTGATACATCCTCACCATTCCAACTGCATAACAAATATTTGATCTTGTAAACGTCATTGCATACATAAGACTTCCAATTACACTAGAATAGGGATTTTTCTTCATTTTTTTCCTTTCTTATGGCATAGATACACAAAACCTCTTGATGGCACTTTCTCCTTTAGCAATAGGATTATTTATTGGTTTGCAATCTTGCATAAAGAATCGTTATAAAAGCTTTTGGAAATAAGCCGCTTAAAAATGAGACAATGATCTTTTTAAACAATCTTTTGAAATCTTAATTCCAGTAATTTATGCAGCTTCACACTTGTTCATCATCTTAAATTTATGTGACAACCAATATTTGATTTGCTTGACAAACTCACAATCATTACACGCAATTAAAATGTCATCTACATACAAAGATAAAATTGCAAATTTATCTTTGGATCTCTTAATATATACACAGTGGTCTTCATCATTATGTGAGTGACCTTATCTTAGTCACTGCTATTCTCCAAAATCATGCAACTAATGCAAATTACATATCTTTAGCATTTTCATATTTTCTAAACTCATGCATGATATCATTGTCCATACTACTCAGCAACATAATGTGAGTCAATCAATTCTTCTTCTTCCAAAGCTTATATGTATCATGGTCCCTTTTATGTTGGGTCATATTTCTCTCCTCAAGAACATGTACGGTCATGTTTAACAGCTCAAAAGCCTCTTGCTCCTCTTGCATATATTGGATTTTCATGCTCCATATTTCATAGTTGTCGCTATTTAGTTTCTTTCCCTCATTAAGTTCAGCAACACTATTTTTTGAAGCAGTAGCCATTGTTGAAACATTAAGTTTCTACAAAAAAAATATCATGCATGTCAATGTCATATAAATCGTGTAAAGAGCGACTAATCGAATATCAAATGCTTATGAAATTGAAAGACCGCATATGTGTTCAATCATCATTTATACTACAAATGAATATCAATTTTCATACTCTATATAAATTCGTTATATATAGTATATATCATATATGTTATAATATATCAATCGTTTATATTCATAAATGAACAAACTACATCAATTTTATCACAACATAATTCAAATTACATAAGTTGTTTGTTCAATGAACATATTGATTATAGCTAGCAAATCCTACCTAGAATAGAGTTAATAAGTTCATGTGACAAAGTTCACGAAGCTTGATATGAAATATATTTGACTATTTCTATCAGGAAACTTGTAGGGTACAAAGTTGTAATTTGTTTCCCTTTTTAATTTCCTTCATAAATGTCTTCACTAGCCAATCATACAATTTTGTTTTAGGTGTTTCCATATTTCATAGCGTTCTCAGCAATTCAGCTTCAAATTATGGCAATGTTGAAAATATAAGTCATATGCTTTACGTCAACTTGTGCGTAAGCCAAATAACCATTGAAACATAATTCTTGCATCAAATTATGAACTGCTATTACGTATCATACTAGGTCTTCTTCATATACTATGCATCTATTGAATAACCGTACTTCAATTATACTAGGTCTTATTCATCGATGTTGTAGTGTGGAGAAGTTAGGGTGTCCTCTGAATAATTGATATTCTCTTTAAAAAAAATTTAGGCATCAAAGACTTATATACATACACCCACAAAATAAATGAATCATTTTACTAAAATAGTAAGGAATTCTTGCTCTTAAAATATAGTTCATAACTTTAATTGATTAAATTCATTTACTTAGAATTTCTCATTTAATTTATCAAGTCAAGAATTTTGATTCAATTAGAAACCTACTTTAATTGGATTAAAAACTTATTTCTAATTCTTATTATACTAATATGTCAATTTATTTAATTTATTGTTTAATTAGACAATTATTTCCAATTATGAATAATTAAAAACTCATTTCTAATTATTAAACTTATGAACTTGCTCGTTTAAATTTAAACAGAAACTCATCTCCAATTACTGTTAAACTAATCATTTTAATTTTATAATTCACTTAAAAACTTATTTCTAAGTATCATTAAATTTAGATATTTCTAAATTAAAAACTTATTTCTAAGTATCATTAAATTTATATATTTCTAAATTTAAGCATATAATTTCATATTATATAGAAACTATATTTAGCTATAAATCTACCCCAAAATTTTGTCCCTTTTTCTTAAGGTAGCTCAAAGTAACCAAAAATGGGATTCTTAATTGGGTTTAAATGAAGTCCAAAAATTAGTCAATGTATTTAATGGGCCTAACCTTTAAGTTTAACCCATTAGCCATAAGAATAATAAAAACTTTGTGATAATTTTAAGTCATCTCCTCGTAAACCATCTGTCGTTGCCTCTTATATTTTCTCCCACCATTGTAACCAACGACAGCTAAGAGAAAAATGGAGGATTGATGTAGCAGTACTCGGCCACCAGCAATAGCCTATTTCTTTCCTAGGTGATGACAACCAGTAGGAAAAAGCGCCAAGTGGCCTGGGAAGCATGACTACACCGATGGGAACTCTGACTGAGAACTTTGAATTAGATGGATGTATCAGTTGATGTTTCTTAATGAAGTTAATTTTTTTTAAGCTGATGTGGTTTCAACAATTATCAAATACTTTGTTAAGATCTAAAAACTATTATTTATCTCTCTAAACTGCTAAAAATCACTACTTCACATCCCATTGTTAGCTCACTAAATTGATGAAAGCACTTTCAAAATGACACAACAATAGGATACTTATGTGGATGCTTGCAAAACATAAAAATCGGCTAAGAACATATGAATTCCGACTTCATCTCACTTCTCCTTTGGATATATGATTTCATTGTCATTCCTCCTGAACACTACATGCAATGATGTTCTTTCCATTGATTGCACAATATGACATCATCCATGTCCTACATATGTTCGAATGTCTAAATTTGAAAGTTGCATTATGTTAGAAATTTTCAATCTCCACTCAACTAAAAATTGAAGGTCACAAATCCTCACTCAAGTTCATCTTATTCAAACTCTTTATAGGATATGTAAATTTTCTTTGCATAATTAGTAAACCTGCTTGCATCATTGTCTAATTAGGTCAGTTTTTTAAGATTACATTAAACTTAAAATTAAGCTAGTTTATTCATGAACTTGATTTTGTATCAATTTTTTTCTTTTAAAATTATTTTTGTTTATGAACATTTATAAAACTATTTTTAACATGTACCCATTAAATAAGCACAAAGTCCAAAAGGTGTAGTAGTACTTGGTAATAATTTCAAATATGTCTCGCATATAAGAAAATCTGTTCTTTTATACAAAAGAAACAAAACTATTGAGGACCACAACATTAAATTTAGTCATAGATCAAAAGAACATAAGATTTGGCCTCCTAAGAGGTCCAAAGCTCTTAACTCTATGTTCCTCTTAGTTATTTTAGTTTTTGGATCAATTTCAAAGTTTTAGACCTTATGGGTTCAAGACTTTAAGGTGAGATATTGCTTTTGTTGTTACCTTTTTAGGACCCTTTGGTTTTCCTTTCAATTCCTTCACTTATTCTTTGTCTTTTCTTTTCTCTATCTCTACTTTTTACAAAATGATCAATATTAAATATTTTACAAATTATATCATTATGACAATATTTTTGCATTTATGACGTTGATTATACCTTTTTTTAGTTATTTGAGATTGTTTCTTTTTACTCTTTAATCCTTTTCTTCTCTAGTCTAATTGCTCTAGCATTAACCATTGGAGGTTGATGAAGTGACCATAATTTTTATTAGTATAGGCTAGAATTGTTTACTCAGTATTGGAATGATTCCTTTATAGTAGAATCTCATGTAGGATTCTTTAGAGAAGCATTTATGCATAAACTCTTTAGGATTAGCTCTACTTATAGTAATTAAAGCAATGACATAACCATATAGGATATCAATGAAATATCTTCTCCCATATGTGTAATTTCTCTTTCTTACATCAACAATATGGTGATTTCTGATATAGTGCTCAATTTAAAATTGTCCTCTCCAACAAAGTGAGTTAGATAATTTGTTGGGTTCCAACTATTATAATATATTATGAAAAATTTTTCTATTATATGTAATTATCACTTGCTTCTTTTGATGAAATATTTGTTTTATTTCTCTATTAATTATCTTTAATCATGTCAATATAAACTTATCCCTTGTTTTCTTTAAGTATGCATTGAAGCACTTAACAACATTATTGTAGAGAAAATAAGTCTTCATTTTTGTGTCAACAGAATGGCTACCAAACCTCTTTTTGGATTTTCTTAAGCTAAGTATGACTTTCCTCCTAGTTACTCATTTATCTTTAAAGCATTTATTTTATGCATTCAAAAGCAATATTCCACATTCGATATCTTATAACAAAATTCAACTTAGTTGCCTGCGTAAATTATCTCATTGATGTCTAAAACAAAATGTGTATCTTATTGTTTCAACTCAATTTTAAATGATTATTATAGTTTCTTTTATACATTAAACTATTAGGTCGAATAACACTAAGCTTAATGAAATTCAATAAGATTCAGATTTATATAAATATTATATTTTGCTTATTAGACTAAAAATTTATTTATTGTCCTTATGAATGTCATCTAAAAGAAATTAAACAAACCTCCAAATTTATTAGTTATACTAATAACATATCATACCAAAGGTTATATATTATTATTTAGATCCTTCCCATTGGTAATGAGCATTTGACCTTAATACTTAGTCTTTAAATGACATTCATTAACGTATAAAAGTAAAGTTTTCACTTGCTCTAGACAAAAAAAAAAAGAAAGAATAAAAACCTCTCCAAATACTTTAAAGAATAAAGAGATAATGGTATTATATTCCATCGCAACTAAAAAAAATAAGACATAAAACATGTATCTAAACTCTATATACTTTGATGTCTAAAATTTCTTATTAATATCTCTTAGAATTGCTCCCTTCTAGCCATAAATATTTCAAGAAGGGTTATCTCTAAATTTCTTAATATATTTATTAGAAATCGATTTATAATACATCTTCTATCTGCCAAAGATCCTATTAAAACTATGTTTTCTCTGAAATTTTTTGATCCAGAATGGTTCGCCCTATTAAGAGAAACTATTATGAATCTTTAATCACATTTTTTTACAGTCAACTATCACTATATTTTTTATTCTTGATGTTGTCTAGTCAAACCCTTCCTATATGATTAGATTTTTAAGTACTTTCCTAAATGTATTGAAAAAAAATGCCATTTTGTAGTTCATTTCAATCTTATCATCCAGATCATCAATTGTGAGATTGAAATAATGATACTTTGACTTCTCTATTGTTAGAGTAATGCTCTAAAGGAAATCACCTTTAGCACTTTTGTGCAAATTTTATTTTGATTAATAAAGTGAAAGGCATTTTTTATTAATTTGATATTAGTTTATATATGAATTGATATTGAACTTAAATCGAATTAATGAAGTCCATGATACAAAACATAGTATGAAGGAAATCATGATGAAATGGTGATAATGAGATTCCTTTCATGTGCAATTATGTAAGTATCTAAATAATCAGTAACCATAGTATTAATGAGACAGGACATTACTAATCCAGATAGACTAGCACATGTTATACTCCTTGATTTGATCAAGCAATGGATCTCATAAACTGTAAGTATGAGATATTTAGAGTTAACATATGGATGCTTACTATAAGTACATCGAATGACCTGAAATGAGATTATCATATAGATGATTTATCAAATGTCAATGATTAATCTCATTATAGAATTGGTGCAAATATCCTTAGACTTGAGGTACTCAAGGATATCTTGGATATCAATCCTGTGCTTTTACATCATTCCTTGTTACCTCAACACGAGGTCACTCTTAGGTTGATAATTGTGTACAACTATTGGTATTCAAAGGAAATTGGATAGCCATAAAGGATTCACCACTCCTGATAAAAGGAGATGATACCCACGGCCTCTTGTCAGGGTCATTACTCAAGATTCTCTAGCCAAAGCAGTTATATGTCATGAAGAGAGTCTTCAGTGACACATAGAGTAATGAGAAACTAGGACAAGAACTAACATCACTTGGACTAGATGTGACGTAGTAAGTCTAGTGAGAGTTGACACATAGCCCATACTCCGAACCAAGTAAGGAATAATATTATGAAAGGATAAATTGCACAGTAATTATCTATGGAAAGGTTTATAAGTTAGTTATCGAAGAGTTCGTGTGTTAATCCACTTATATTCTAGCAAATTGACATTATGAAACCCTTCATGATTTGCTTGAGTTAAGAGTTAATTCAAATGCCTAAAATAACCGAGAACCTAAGGGTCATGCTCATAAAAGATCAGATGAAAAATGTAATGTGTATGGCTAATTTTAAGTAGGTCACAGTCGTAGTTGAAGGTGAGCCTATTTTTTTAGTAGGCTATGATCATGTCATAGGGCACGAATGAGTGTATCTTCACCTATGTACACGAGTTTTTTTACCATTTCTTATATACATAAGTGAGAGATAAGGGCTCTAAAAGAGTTCTAGAGTGAGAGAGAGGTGTCAAGAGTCTTGTTTTTGCAATTTATGCAATTGTTGCATGAATCACAGTACATGCAACAAGAGTCTTGATCTTTCTTCTATCATTTTGAGCATTTACTAGAACTAATCTAGTTTGGTGCTCAAATCACCCTTAAACATTATTTCTTCATCTTCTTTGCGTGTTTTTGGGTGATCAAGGAAGGGTTTAGTGTTTGTAACAACTCAAACAAGGAGAAAAACAAGAAAGGAGGAGAAAAAAAAAGTAAAATTTTTATATTTCATGTTTTTATATATATGTTTATGCATGCATGTGTGATTTTATTTTTCCGGGGTTGTCATGGTGTCGGAATCTAGATTCTGACACTTCTACTGCATTCTCATGCAAGTGATGCATGCATCCATGGCATCTCCAACATCTATACCTTCACCTAAACCCCCTTCAATAATGATAATGTCATGGTTATTAACTTTGACATCCTTGTTGACTAAATCAATATCATTTATATTAGTGTTAAACTCAAGCACATGTTGACTTACATCTCTAGTTCTACTCTCAAATGTGTTATCTCCAAGCCCAAAACTCACCACTTACAAGTAATATATAATCTCTTTCTTACTTATTATATGTTATGTCATCTCACTTATTAACTATTAGGGTTGTTATTCGAGAGGAGCACCAATACTTTATTATTCATCTAAAGAAAATATTGGAGTTGTTAGATTGAACCAAAACCTTATTGTTCAGAAGTTGATGGTATAGTTAAAGGAGAGCCAATTCAAACTTATTCATTATTATTTGTTTTTTTATTGTTAGAATGGACCATAAACCAAAAGCTTCTTTAATTGCACTTAATGTTGTTTGTGTGCGCTCCTTATGAAAATAGTCCAAATCAACTATTATACTAGATGGATTTAACTTAGGATATATTTTAACTTCTAAATAAAATTACACTACTCTCTTTTCCCTTTTTAATAATCTCAATCATCTTTCTAGTGTCATTGCTAGATATTGGTACTTTTAAAATTATCTTTAAAGGACTACGGTGAAAAATTTATGTAAATTCTCAACCCATATCATAATCTAGAGTCTTAATATTAAACATACAACATATCATACTAATTTAGTCTAACTTAGACCAAAAGAATCATAGTCACCATCCTTTTATATAATATCCATTTAAACATAAAATAACCACAATATAAGCAATCAAATCTAGTCATATAACCATCTTTTGCAATAAGTAGAACTTGCATCGTTTTCGAAATTCATATTCATATTCACATTATATTCATTTTGCATATTTGTAAACAACTTCCATCATTATGTTTTTCCCTATTGGTTACAAAATTAAGACGTATAAAATAAGAATAATGTAATCTTATAATACCTACATTCCATTAGAGTGATTGTTAAAAGCACACATAAGTTTTATGCAATGGTTCATATAAGTTAAAGCTTCTAGAAAGTATGGTGTGAAATCATTGGTATAACAACTAAAAAAAGATCAAATTTTTATAAGAATTAAAATAAAGTGAATATTGAAATGCAGCTTATCCATTATCTATTAAAACAGACTTGATAGATACCCACAATATAAATAAATACTTCTTACCCAACAAGAAATCATATCAGAAAACAATCATATTCAAACATTAGGTTTCATACAAATGTCTAATTTCAAATTCATACATTCCCTTTCACACTAACTTTCAATCGTAATTACATACCCAAAAAACTAAAAATAAAAGTTGGACTTGTAATAACTCTTAAGAGCTTTTTTGTAAATTGATGCTTTTAATTGACAAAAAAATAATAGGAGAATTGAGGATTACCTTAGAAATCACAAACATGATGCACAATTCATATAAAATTAGAAATAAATATAATAACCTAATTTTACTGTACTAACCTAAATATTAAAAATATAGATAGATAATTTATAACATAACCAACTAACCTATAAAGACTTCACAAATTTTGTATTCACAAATTTAGGGATGGCTTATAGCTTATAATGTTAAGCTACTCAAAGGATTAGCTCAAAAATTAAAGATTTCAAGCTCAATAGACTCCACGCTTTATTATGAAGGTGACATATGAGAACTTTGGGGGAATAAACTAAGTTTGACAAAATCATAGGAGACTCTTAGTCCAAGCCTATAAACACTCTTACCTTGGAAGTGTTAGATGGTATCAAAGAACTTGCGGTGCTATACAGCCTTCCCCCAACAGCAACATTCTCTAGATTATTTTCTTTTGCTTATGATATCTTGTTCAATTAATTAGTATCTGATGTTCGCACGGTTTTAAAGGGTATTCCCCTAGTCACTTTGGAAGACCTTCACTCTTTTCACATTTAAATCCATTCTATTCTTTCTTTATTAAAAAAAAGTTATACTTAGTTAGCCACAATGACATTATCAAACTACATTATAAGTTTTATGAGCACAATTTTATTTTGACAAAGTAAGCTAACAATGTCTTTTTTTCACAACTATCGATATATGCATTCTATGGTTGTACAATGATGTTTTAAGAGTGTTTTCATTAAACTTAGTTTACAAAAGCCAGTAGGATGGTGTGACATGATAATTTATTAATAGTTTAGGGAGTTAAGTGATAGTTTCCAAATCTTATAAAGACATTTAATAATTATTGAAATCATAGGAGATTCTAAAGCAATTGATCCTTAATACAAAGGTATAGTGATTGCATAACAAACAAGGTCATATCGTAAAATGATTTATGCACAATGGACCATAAAGGAACTTGCCTCAAAGTAAGAGGCAAAAGCACCTCTCGAACTAATTATAACTTAAATCTTCAGGGATATATAAGGTGAAAATTATTGGATATACTTTTACTTGAAAAGTAATATGCAAAGTTAATAAGGCTTAAATAAGACAAATCTTGCATTGTTCTAAGAAAAATAATATAATCTTTTTATGTAAAATATGAATGTCTTGCGAACACTTGTTAAAAAAATTTCCTTTACTAACAAATTATTTTTATTTTATTAGAAAATTTTCAGTTATAATTTATTAATTTGTTATCTTTTACAATTATTTTAAGATAAAATACAATTATGATCATCATCGCTCTAATCATTTAATTACACTATCATCAATAAGCCACTATTAATCACATTACTCTTTAAAAATTATGACTCGTTATTTATTTTGTAAATATTTTTCATATAATAAAATTTCATTCATAATAAATCTACATGTAAATAAATTATCTGTAACTAGTAAATGTCATAATCTTTACATGTTATTTATATATTTTACATCTTGTATTATTTATTTTGTTATATGTATTTGTAAAATGATGTTATAAATGATTACCTGCATATCTTTTTTAAGGGATAAATTCAATTAATGGTAAGATGCTCTTCATATTTTTTTAATCTTTAAACAACTCACTTGACAGATTTGGTACGTGAAAATAATGATACATTAATCGTTAATGTCAATTGAATCAAATTTATCGCTTAATTTTAAGTTACTAATTCGTTAATTTTATACTATATGATTTGTGAGCTATTTCATAGTTCATTCTAATTTTCATGGTCCTATACATGCATAGGAATTTAGTAAAGTACTTGGCCAATTGTTATTATTTATGGATTCGAACTTGGGTGATCTATCCATGATCATATATGTTCAATAGTTTATCTAAGGTACACTTTTCTAATAATAACTACGAATTCGATTATTATAAAAAATAAAAATTAGCTCTAAATTTTTCGCGAACATGTTGATAGAAGACAATAAGTACGAACTTTTGAGTTTTTACTTGCGAATTATTATTATTATCATTAGGGACGGCTGGCGATTGAATTGTACACTAACGTCAAGAATCAATCAGTTCCTTCTAGAGGATCGGATATTGAGGCGACATGCAGCTACACAGTGGCATTGTCAAAAAAACATTAAAGTGGTCGGGCCCTCCCTATAAAGTATATAGTTGGTTCTCCTTCTCTCTACTTGGTCGTAGTGCTATACAAGTGTATTATAACCAGAATGACAAGTTATGGATCCTAGACGTTTTGACATGGTGCTTCCTTCTAGTAGAATTCCTGTGCATGTAACATTTTCAACAAAATTGCGTAAGCGTGATTGCGACACAGCATTTCAAGTTTCGAACTAGCTTTGTGTCTGAAGTGAGAAAGTTAGTCAATCTTATGGTGCTGTCAACTGTTTGTTTACACCTAGATTAAGGGTCGATGAACACACAACTCTTTTTAATCCATCACGAATTTGTTCATTTTATTGAGCAGAAAGTGTAACTGAAACTGTACTGAAGTTGCCTTGAAAAATTCAGATTAAAAGATCCAATTCCCTCTTCTATCTCTCCTCTATTTTATCTTATTTTTCTCAAGTTGCAACGACTTAAGAGCTTACTTATGAACATTGCAATTTACATGTACCAGGACTCTGAATGAACAAGAAACGAGATGAGGTCTTTAACTGCCAAGCACATGTACCATTAACGCCAAGTGCAGATTATTTGACTAAGATATAGCTGGCAGGAAAGCATTGACTTGCAGGCGCAATTAAGATGTGGATGCATGTGACTGGGATATTTAGGTATGAGATTCACGTCTTAAATGACTTATGCAGATAGGAAGTTCTCCACATTTATGCATGTTTTTTGACACGCAATTCCTCTTCGATTAGGTTTTAAGACGACTACTCCGCGCCCTCACACTCTCTTTATTATTGGCAACTCATGAGTAGGTACTTGATGGTACAAACACATACATCATGACTCTGTAGGCATATAATGTATCTGCCTACACATTCATTCCCTTTCCTTTTATACCTCCAGGTCCATAAGATCCAGCATTGAATCGCCATGCTACCAAAATTACATACATGTTTATGAACATCAGCACCCGTCAATTTTATTATGCTTGCTTCATTGACAAAATCCAAAATGACCAGAAGACGGCCAAAGATGACCAAATTGAATGCTAACAGCGGCATTAATCAATATCTTATGACAAGCAACACCAGAGAGGATGAAGTAGCCTTTTGACTATGGGAAGGAAAGATAGACCGTACATCTGTA